>JALPQI010007771.1:0-61906 GCA_025490895.1 Thaumatotibia leucotreta | reverse complement strand
ATGAGGAGTCCACTGCTGAACATAGGCCTCCCCCAAAGGTTGCCACAATGACCGGTCCTGCGCCACCCGCATCCAGCGGACTCCTGCGACCTTCACCAGGTCATCGGTCCACCTTGTGGGGGGCCTACCCACGCTACGCCTTCCGGTTCAGCAGTGGACGTCTTTCGGCTGATATGATGATGATGAATGAGGAGTATTGAAGATATTCGATTAAGTTTTGGACCATAGTTGGTAGTGTTTGGACTATAGTTTGGTGGTTTTACGGTATGACGACTTAAAACCCTAACAATAATATTTTCGTTCCAGGTGCAGAGTTCGCCGGTATTTTGAGATCTTTTGGAATAGTTCCAATAAGCTAAATAATGTTTTATCTTATTTATTTTAAGAAAACCAAAATAAGACATAGTTGAGTGAAATTAAATAAATTTTTAGCTAACTGTATCTTCGGTTCTATGTAGTATATGGCCGCGCCAAATATAAACCTGTATGTAGGTCAATATTGCAGAAATAATCTCTACTAATGTGTTCATAAACTTTTGACAATATTTCTTGACTAGCTGAAAATATATCTGTCAAGCCAACAAGCCGTTCTAGGTGTTGGTTTTCAATGCATGTCAAGAAACTTTTGAGCGCTTTAGTAGATAGATATTTTCGCGACTGATTTTTAGACAAAATGAGAAGTCTTTTCAGGACTTAATGTGTGTGGTTTTCGACTGTTCATGGAGAATTCAGTCCTTTGGAAAAGACTCCTCAAATAAAAACGCACAATTAATTAATTAGGTGTAACAACTGATGCCGGAATAACAGGGATTTCTGAAAAATAACAGTCACATTATGAATGTACAGTGTTTATGCTATTTTGCGGTCTACCTTAGCGTTGAAAATTTCCGGATTAAATCCCGTTTCTTTCCAAACAGCTCGTTTTCCGGATTTTTTTCGAAAAAATCGATGAAAGTTTCCCCTTTAGTTATCAACTCTAAACCAATGTGAATTAGGTCTAATACCAGGAGAACGCGAATTAGATAGAAAGGTGTGACAGTGACATTGATTATAACTGTAAAAACCCGAAAAAAAAAACAAATTATCATGGATTTTTTCCAACATTTTCAATGCTAACTAGTCTACCTGGAGATTCCCGTGTCAGTTGTGAGATGAAAACTAAGTTGGTGCATTTTACGTGTTCGTTTCGTTTTAATTATAATTATGAGTACAATTTTATTGTAGTGAAGTAGCGCACGCTCTCGATTTACGCTTCCTACGTAGTATGTAGTTGCGCAGACCTTTTGACTGCGATCTCTTGACAAAGGAATTGGCCGCTTGGTTATTTTCGCTAATTTTTGCGTGTTCTAACTCTTGTTTGGTTAACCTTCTAATACAGTAAGACAGACAAAAATACTATTCTAATTTGAACACAAATCCACTCAAATATTCATAAACATCTGCTAACTTAGTAAGCCGATACTCTTCTAAGACGGAGAGGGACAAACTTTAATCGGCGCGATTTCACATTTGCAATGCTATAAGCAGATCTACCCATAAATAATGAATAGGCATCTTGATAATCTGATGAATGGGGGACATTTGTACATTTGCAGCAAGCATTATTGTCATTTTTTTTTAAGAAGCCTTCCGCAGTTGTTGCAATTATTTCGTCCCTTCGTTGCTGAAATATCGCGATCGAAAATGACGATGACGTGGAAAGTGCCCAATTCCTTTGCTTGAGACATTTAGATATAAATATAGATGTATATGACGCGACCCCCGCTTCAGCACTTGACTTGACCCTGTGATGAAAGACATTTGATTTAAGTTGGAGCTGGATTTTATACTTAAAACTTAGTTTTAGAAGACTTTAGCTCAACTAAGCGACTGATAGCCTATGTATACGGTATGTAGGCTAGACCCAGGTCTAACCAAATCGCTTTTATTACGCATATATTATATTAATGCTATTTTAATTAGATAGAAATATACTGATATTTGTGAATGTTCATTGATTGTTGAAAAATGAATATTGTACTTTTGGATACAGAATAAATGTAGAGAGATTGAATGTTGCTTTTTATTTACAGTCCTCTTCTTACTGTATTTTTTAAAGAAAATTATTTATTCATTACTTTAAACAACTGTGACCAGGCGATAGCCTAGTTGTATAACTTGTACAGATCAATCAACTTTTTTCGTGCAGTTTGTAAATTGCTTCTTCAAGAAAAATATATTCATAAAATTTTATTTTCTTTTATTTTTAACGTGACTCAGCAGGCATAGTTATTCCAAAATTGGTATGAATGAAAATAAGAGCTTGACAACTGAGTCACAGTAATATTAACAAAAAATCCTATTTTTTTCATTATTTTTGCATATATGATGGCATAAAGTATAGATATAATGAAGTTACCGTAGGTCACAAAATAAATTGCACAATCATTAAATTTAAATATGCAGTAAACAAGTAAACTGCACAAAAAAAGTTGATTTGCCGCATCTATTCTAAATACCGCTAACTTCCGGGGCGCATACAACGGGAGGCTAGCCGATCTGATAAATATATAAAGATTTAATAAATTGTCTAATAGTACATTGTGCATCAAGGGAGGTAAGTACAGAATTACTAACGACTTAACGAGAGTGTTAGAAGTTAGAACTTTTATGACTCGAGTTAGTATTCCGCTTACCGACCGTGATGCATACAATGTTTTTCATTACACTTGCCGACAAAAAAATAAGTTTTAAGACATAATATTATTAAATGACCTACTGACATTTCTATTACTCCCTAGGGAATTTCACTTTTCTATTACTCCCGCTACGCACGCAGGCAATGGCACTTAGACAGCAAGTGTGATGAAAAGGTCTATTCTCTCGGTTTAATCTTCAGCGGCGTAGATATCCTGAACACAGCTGGTAACAAAGCCCGCAACGCCGCTAGCACCGGCGTGGCCAACCCGCGTAGTACATACAGCGTGAGCGAGTTGATAAATAAACAGACTTCTATTATCTAAAGCTTTATTCTCTCGGTTTAATCTTCAACGGCGTAGATATCCTGAACACAGCTGGTAACAAAGCCCGCAACGCCGCCAACGAGCTGATAAATAAACAAAGACTTCTATTATCTAAATCTTTATTCTCTCGGTTTAATCTTCAACGGCGTAGATATCCTGAACACAGCTGGTAACAAAGCCCGCAACGCCGCCAACGAGCTGATAAAATAAATAAAGACTTCTATTATCTAAAGCTTTATTCTTTCGGTTTAATCTTCAGCGGCGTAGATATCCTGAACACAGCTGGTAGCAAAGCCCTCAACGCCGCTAGCACCGGCGTGGCCAACCCGCGAGACTTCTATTATCTAAAGCTTTATTCTCTCGGTTTAATCTTCAACGGCGTAGATATCCTGAACACAGCCGGTAACAAAGCCCTTAACGCGGCCAGCACCGGCGTGGCCAACCCCCTGGGAACGTACAGCGTGAGCGTGGCGAGCTGCGCGCCGCCGCCGGCCGCCGCCTCCAGCATGAAGCCCTTCACACACTTCAGAACCAGCTCCGCGCGACGCATGATCCACGCCGCCGTCATCTCCTGCACAATCATATTGGCTTATTAGTTCAGAGACCAAAAATATACACTAAATTTATTGCATCGCCCCTATAAGGACATTTCCAAGCGCCTTATAGAGGCGTCGGGTGACCAGAGGGCTGGCCAGTATTTCGCGCAAAGACTGAGCATAGCAGTCCAGCGCGGCAATGCGGCCAGCTTTCTGGGCACTCTACCTCCCCAGCAGGGAAGCAATTTTTTTATTTATAACTAATTTATTTTTACTGTGTTCATACTTTATTCTTGTTTTTGGAAATAAATAAAAATCATTTATTGTATGGAAAATAAGACTTCACACAATTCTCTATAAAAACGCCAATTTCATAGGTAATAACCTAATACTACATAACTGCAGAAACGACGGGAAATCTAATTTAGCGAGCCTCGTATAGGCATATGAAGGGTCCACGGAAAAAACATGTCTAGTCAATTCCAATTTCAGAAGGAAAAACAACTTTGGTTTTAAAGGAACAAGGTATAATTTTACCCTGATTTTCATAAGGATTACACATGTTCTCTCAATCTATTACTGGGGGGCCGCAGGCCTGACGGCACATTCTACGCAAAACCGAGGACCGAAGGCCCAAGAGGTGGAATCACACTCTCAGTCTATCAACCGGAGGCAGGGCTCTATTTTCGTTCTTCGGTATATAAATTATTCGAATAATTTAAAAATATATAAATTACATAAAATATTAAGTAGTACATAATCCCTGACCGGAGTGCCGCAGGCCTGACGGCACATTCTCAGTCACATTCTACGCAAAACCGAGGGCCGAAGGACTCTCGGTAACAGCTTCTCAACACCGTTTCTCCAAATGACGCTGCAAAGACCACCCCACCATCGTGGGATGCGACCCGGCCACAGCTGCAGTAGCTCTGCAAGAGAGTTGACCTGGTGTGTATGGCTCACCAGGCTGCCGACGACAGTCAGCTCTGCACGGGACCTGGTGTGTATGGCTCACCAGGCTGCGACGACAGTCAGCTCTGCAGGGACCTGGTGTGTATGGCTCACCAGGCTGCGACGACAGCTCTGCAGGGACCTGGTGTGTATGGCTCACCAGGCTGCAGACAGTCAGCTCTGCAGGGACCTGGTGTGTATGGCTCACCAGGCTGCGACGACAGCTCTGCACGGGACCTGGTGTGTATGGCTCACCAGGCTGCGACGACAGCTCTGCAGGGACCTGGTGTGTATGGCTCACCAGGCTGCGACGACAGCTCTGCACGGGACCTGGTGTGTATGGCTCACCAGGCTGCAGACAGTCAGCTCTGCACGGGACCTGGTGTGTATGGCTCACCAGGCTGCGACGACAGCTCTGCACGGGACCTGGTGTGTATGGCTCACCAGGCTGCAGACAGTCAGCTCTGCACGGGACCTGGTGTGTATGGCTCACCAGGCTGCGACGACAGTCAGCTCTGCAGGGACCTGGTGTGTATGGCTCACCAGGCTGCAGACAGTCAGCTCTGCAGGGACCTGGTGTGTATGGCTCACCAGGCTGCGACGACAGTCAGCTCTGCACGGGACCTGGTGTGTATGGCTCACCAGGCTGCCGACAGTCAGCTCTGCACGGGACCTGGTGTGTATGGCTCACCAGGCTGCGACGACAGTCAGCTCTGCAGGGACCTGGTGTGTATGGCTCACCAGGCTGCGACGACAGCTCTGCAGGGACCTGGTGTGTATGGCTCACCAGGCTGCAGACAGTCAGCTCTGCAGGGACCTCGTGTGTATGGCTCACCAGGCTGCGACGACAGCTCTGCACGGGACCTGGTGTGTATGGCTCACCAGGCTGCCGACGACAGCTCTGCAGGGACCTGGTGTGTATGGCTCACCAGGCTGCGACGACAGTCAGCTCTGCAGGGACCTGGTGTGTATGGCTCACCAGGCTGCAGACAGTCAGCTCTGCACGGGACCTGGTGTGTATGGCTCACCTCGGCCAGTGACGACAGTCAGCTCTGCAGGGACCTGGTGTGTATGGCTCACCAGGCTGCCGACGACAGCTCTGCAGGGACCTGGTGTGTATGGCTCACCAGGCTGCGACGACCGTCAGCTCTGCAGGGACCTGGTGTGTATGGCTCACCTCGGCCAGTGACGACAGTCAGCTCTGCAGGGACCTGGTGTGTATGGCTCACCTCGGCCAGTGACGACAGTCAGCTCTGCAGGGACCTGGTGTGTATGGCTCACCTCGGCCAGTGACGACAGTCAGCTCTGCAGGGACCTGGTGTGTATGGCTCACCAGGCTGCGACGACAGTCAGCTCTGCAGGGACCTGGTGTGTATGGCTCACCTCGGCCAGTGACGACAGTCAGCTCTGCAGGGACCTGGTGTGTATGGCTCACCAGGCTGCGACGACAGTCAGCTCTGCACGGGACCTGGTGTGTATGGCTCACCAGGCTGCGACGACAGTCAGCTCTGCAGGGACCTGGTGTGTATGGCTCACCTCGGCCAGTGACGACAGTCAGCTCTGCAGGGACCTGGTGTGTATGGCTCACCAGGCTGCCGACGACAGCTCTGCAGGGACCTGGTGTGTATGGCTCACCAGGCTGCGACGACAGTCAGCTCTGCAGGGACCTGGTGTGTATGGCTCACCTCGGCCAGTGACGACAGTCAGCTCTGCAGGGACCTGGTGTGTATGGCTCACCTCGGCCAGTGACGACAGTCAGCTCTGCAGGGACCTGGTGTGTATGGCTCACCTCGGCCAGTGACGACAGTCAGCTCTGCAGGGACCTGGTGTGTATGGCTCACCAGGCTGCGACGACAGTCAGCTCTGCAGGGACCTGGTGTGTATGGCTCACCTCGGCCAGTGACGACAGTCAGCTCTGCAGGGACCTGGTGTGTATGGCTCACCAGGCTGCGACGACAGTCAGCTCTGCAGGGACCTGGTGTGTATGGCTCACCTCGGCCAGTGACGACAGTCAGCTCTGCAGGGACCTGGTGTGTATGGCTCACCTCGGCCAGTGACGACAGTCAGCTCTGCAGGGACCTGGTGTGTATGGCTCACCAGGCTGCGACGACAGTCAGCTCTGCAGGGACCTGGTGTGTATGGCTCACCAGGCTGCGACGACAGTCAGCTCTGCAGGGACCTGGTGTGTATGGCTCACCAGGCTGCCGACGACAGCTCTGCACGGGACCTGGTGTGTATGGCTCACCAGGCTGCGACGACAGTCAGCTCTGCAGGGACCTGGTGTGTATGGCTCACCAGGCTGCGACGACAGTCAGCTCTGCAGGGACCTGGTGTGTATGGCTCACCTCGGCCAGTGACGACAGTCAGCTCTGCAGGGACCTGGTGTGTATGGCTCACCAGGCTGCGACGACAGTCAGCTCTGCAGGGACCTGGTGTGTATGGCTCACCTCGGCCAGTGACGACAGTCAGCTCTGCAGGGACCTGGTGTGTATGGCTCACCAGGCTGCCGACGACAGCTCTGCAGGGACCTGGTGTGTATGGCTCACCAGGCTGCGACGACAGTCAGCTCTGCAGGGACCTGGTGTGTATGGCTCACCTCGGCCAGTGACGACAGTCAGCTCTGCAGGGACCTGGTGTGTATGGCTCACCAGGCTGCGACGACAGTCAGCTCTGCAGGGACCTGGTGTGTATGGCTCACCTCGGCCAGTGACAGCTCTGCAGGGACCTGGTGTGTATGGCTCACCAGGTTGCGACGACAGTCAGCTCTGCAGGGACCTGGTGTGTATGGCTCACCAGGCTGCGACGACAGTCAGCTCTGCAGGGACCTGGTGTGTATGGCTCACCAGGCTGCCGACGACAGCTCTGCACGGGACCTGGTGTGTATGGCTCACCAGGCTGCGACGACAGTCAGCTCTGCAGGGACCTGGTGTGTATGGCTCACCAGGCTGCGACGACAGCTCTGCACGGGACCTGGTGTGTATGGCTCACCAGGCTGCGACGACAGTCAGCTCTGCAGGGACCTGGTGTGTATGGCTCACCAGGCTGCGACGACAGTCAGCTCTGCAGGGACCTGGTGTGTATGGCTCACCAGGCTGCCACGACAGCTCTGCACGGGACTTGGTGTGTATGGCTCACCAGGCTGCAGACAGTCAGCTCTGCACGGGACCTGGTGTGTATGGCTCACCAGGCTGCGACGACAGCTCTGCACGGGACTTGGTGTGTATGGCTCACCAGGCTGCAGACAGTCAGCTCTGCACGGGACCTGGTGTGTATGGCTCACCAGGCTGCAGTCAGCTCTGCACGGGACCTGGTGTGTATGGCTCACCAGGCTGCAGACAGTCAGCTCTGCACGGGACCTGGTGTGTATGGCTCACCAGGCTGCAGTCAGCTCTGCACGGGACCTGGTGTGTATGGCTCACCAGGCTGCAGACAGTCAGCTCTGCACGGGACCTGGTGTGTATGGCTCACCAGGCTACAGACAGTCAGCTCTGCAGGGACCTGGTGTGTATGGCTCACCAGGCTGCAGACAGTCAGCTCTGCACGGGACCTGGTGTGTATGGCTCACCAGGCTGCAGACAGTCAGCTCTGCAGGGACCTGGTGTGTATGGCTCACCAGGCTGCAGACAGTCAGCTCTGCACGGGACCTGGTGTGTATGGCTCACCAGGCTGCGACGACAGCTCTGCAGGGACCTGGTGTGTATGGCTCACCAGGCTGCAGACAGTCAGCTCTGCACGGGACCTGGTGTGTATGGCTCACCAGGCTGCGACGACAGCTCTGCACGGGACCTGGTGTGTATGGCTCACCAGGCTGCCACGACAGTCAGCTCTGCACGGGACCTGGTGTGTATGGCTCACCAGGCTGCAGACAGTCAGCTCTGCACGGGACCTGGTGTGTATGGCTCACCAGGCTGCGACGACAGCTCTGCACGGGACTTGGTGTGTATGGCTCACCAGGCTGCAGACAGTCAGCTCTGCACGGGACCTGGTGTGTATGGCTCACCAGGCTGCAGTCAGCTCTGCACGGGACCTGGTGTGTATGGCTCACCAGGCTGCAGACAGTCAGCTCTGCACGGGACCTGGTGTGTATGGCTCACCAGGCTGCAGTCAGCTCTGCACGGGACCTGGTGTGTATGGCTCACCAGGCTGCAGACAGTCAGCTCTGCACGGGACCTGGTGTGTATGGCTCACCAGGCTACAGACAGTCAGCTCTGCAGGGACCTGGTGTGTATGGCTCACCAGGCTGCAGACAGTCAGCTCTGCACGGGACCTGGTGTGTATGGCTCACCAGGCTGCAGACAGTCAGCTCTGCAGGGACCTGGTGTGTATGGCTCACCAGGCTGCAGACAGTCAGCTCTGCACGGGACCTGGTGTGTATGGCTCACCAGGCTGCGACGACAGCTCTGCAGGGACCTGGTGTGTATGGCTCACCAGGCTGCAGACAGTCAGCTCTGCACGGGACCTGGTGTGTATGGCTCACCAGGCTGCGACGACAGCTCTGCACGGGACCTGGTGTGTATGGCTCACCAGGCTGCCACGACAGTCAGCTCTGCACGGGACCTGGTGTGTATGGCTCACCAGGCTGCAGACAGTCAGCTCTGCACGGGACCTGGTGTGTATGGCTCACCAGGCTGCGACGACAGCTCTGCACGGGACTTGGTGTGTATGGCTCACCAGGCTGCAGACAGTCAGCTCTGCACGGGACCTGGTGTGTATGGCTCACCAGGCTGCAGTCAGCTCTGCACGGGACCTGGTGTGTATGGCTCACCAGGCTGCAGACAGTCAGCTCTGCACGGGACCTGGTGTGTATGGCTCACCAGGCTGCAGTCAGCTCTGCACGGGACCTGGTGTGTATGGCTCACCAGGCTGCAGACAGTCAGCTCTGCACGGGACCTGGTGTGTATGGCTCACCAGGCTACAGACAGTCAGCTCTGCAGGGACCTGGTGTGTATGGCTCACCAGGCTGCAGACAGTCAGCTCTGCACGGGACCTGGTGTGTATGGCTCACCAGGCTGCAGACAGTCAGCTCTGCAGGGACCTGGTGTGTATGGCTCACCAGGCTGCAGACAGTCAGCTCTGCACGGGACCTGGTGTGTATGGCTCACCAGGCTGCGACGACAGCTCTGCAGGGACCTGGTGTGTATGGCTCACCAGGCTGCAGACAGTCAGCTCTGCACGGGACCTGGTGTGTATGGCTCACCAGGCTGCGACGACAGCTCTGCACGGGACCTGGTGTGTATGGCTCACCAGGCTGCCACGACAGTCAGCTCTGCACGGGACCTGGTGTGTATGGCTCACCAGGCTGCAGACAGTCAGCTCTGCACGGGACCTGGTGTGTATGGCTCACCAGGCTGCGACGACAGCTCTGCACGGGACTTGGTGTGTATGGCTCACCAGGCTGCAGACAGTCAGCTCTGCACGGGACCTGGTGTGTATGGCTCACCAGGCTGCAGTCAGCTCTGCACGGGACCTGGTGTGTATGGCTCACCAGGCTGCAGACAGTCAGCTCTGCACGGGACCTGGTGTGTATGGCTCACCAGGCTGCAGTCAGCTCTGCACGGGACCTGGTGTGTATGGCTCACCAGGCTGCAGACAGTCAGCTCTGCACGGGACCTGGTGTGTATGGCTCACCAGGCTACAGACAGTCAGCTCTGCAGGGACCTGGTGTGTATGGCTCACCAGGCTGCAGACAGTCAGCTCTGCACGGGACCTGGTGTGTATGGCTCACCAGGCTGCAGACAGTCAGCTCTGCAGGGACCTGGTGTGTATGGCTCACCAGGCTGCAGACAGTCAGCTCTGCACGGGACCTGGTGTGTATGGCTCACCAGGCTGCGACGACAGCTCTGCAGGGACCTGGTGTGTATGGCTCACCAGGCTGCAGACAGTCAGCTCTGCACGGGACCTGGTGTGTATGGCTCACCAGGCTGCGACGACAGCTCTGCACGGGACCTGGTGTGTATGGCTCACCAGGCTGCCACGACAGTCAGCTCTGCACGGGACCTGGTGTGTATGGCTCACCAGGCTGCAGACAGTCAGCTCTGCAGGGACCTGGTGTGTATGGCTCACCAGGCTGCAGACAGTCAGCTCTGCACGGGACCTGGTGTGTATGGCTCACCAGGCTGCGACGACAGCTCTGCAGGGACCTGGTGTGTATGGCTCACCAGGCTGCAGACAGTCAGCTCTGCACGGGACCTGGTGTGTATGGCTCACCAGGCTGCGACGACAGCTCTGCACGGGACCTGGTGTGTATGGCTCACCAGGCTGCCACGACAGTCAGCTCTGCACGGGACCTGGTGTGTATGGCTCACCAGGCTGCAGACAGTCAGCTCTGCACGGGACCTGGTGTGTATGGCTCACCAGGCTGCGACGACAGCTCTGCACGGGACTTGGTGTGTATGGCTCACCAGGCTGCAGACAGTCAGCTCTGCACGGGACCTGGTGTGTATGGCTCACCAGGCTGCAGTCAGCTCTGCACGGGACCTGGTGTGTATGGCTCACCAGGCTGCAGACAGTCAGCTCTGCACGGGACCTGGTGTGTATGGCTCACCAGGCTGCAGTCAGCTCTGCACGGGACCTGGTGTGTATGGCTCACCAGGCTGCAGACAGTCAGCTCTGCACGGGACCTGGTGTGTATGGCTCACCAGGCTACAGACAGTCAGCTCTGCAGGGACCTGGTGTGTATGGCTCACCAGGCTGCAGACAGTCAGCTCTGCACGGGACCTGGTGTGTATGGCTCACCAGGCTGCAGACAGTCAGCTCTGCAGGGACCTGGTGTGTATGGCTCACCAGGCTGCAGACAGTCAGCTCTGCACGGGACCTGGTGTGTATGGCTCACCAGGCTGCGACGACAGCTCTGCAGGGACCTGGTGTGTATGGCTCACCAGGCTGCAGACAGTCAGCTCTGCACGGGACCTGGTGTGTATGGCTCACCAGGCTGCGACGACAGCTCTGCAGGGACCTGGTGTGTATGGCTCACCAGGCTGCGACGACAGCTCTGCACGGGACCTGGTGTGTATGGCTCACCAGGCTGCCACGACAGTCAGCTCTGCACGGGACCTGGTGTGTATGGCTCACCAGGCTGCAGACAGTCAGCTCTGCACGGGACCTGGTGTGTATGGCTCACCAGGCTGCGACGACAGCTCTGCACGGGACTTGGTGTGTATGGCTCACCAGGCTGCAGACAGTCAGCTCTGCACGGGACCTGGTGTGTATGGCTCACCAGGCTGCAGTCAGCTCTGCACGGGACCTGGTGTGTATGGCTCACCAGGCTGCAGACAGTCAGCTCTGCACGGGACCTGGTGTGTATGGCTCACCAGGCTGCAGTCAGCTCTGCACGGGACCTGGTGTGTATGGCTCACCAGGCTGCAGACAGTCAGCTCTGCACGGGACCTGGTGTGTATGGCTCACCAGGCTACAGACAGTCAGCTCTGCAGGGACCTGGTGTGTATGGCTCACCAGGCTGCAGACAGTCAGCTCTGCACGGGACCTGGTGTGTATGGCTCACCAGGCTGCAGACAGTCAGCTCTGCAGGGACCTGGTGTGTATGGCTCACCAGGCTGCAGACAGTCAGCTCTGCACGGGACCTGGTGTGTATGGCTCACCAGGCTGCGACGACAGCTCTGCAGGGACCTGGTGTGTATGGCTCACCAGGCTGCAGACAGTCAGCTCTGCACGGGACCTGGTGTGTATGGCTCACCAGGCTGCGACGACAGCTCTGCACGGGACCTGGTGTGTATGGCTCACCAGGCTGCCACGACAGTCAGCTCTGCACGGGACCTGGTGTGTATGGCTCACCAGGCTGCAGACAGTCAGCTCTGCACGGGACCTGGTGTGTATGGCTCACCAGGCTGCCGACAGTCAGCTCTGCACGGGACCTGGTGTGTATGGCTCACCAGGCTGCCGACAGTCAGCTCTGCACGGGACCTGGTGTGTATGGCTCACCAGGCTGCAGACAGTCAGCTCTGCAGGGACCTGGTGTGTATGGCTCACCAGGCTGCAGACAGTCAGCTCTGCAGGGACCTGGTGTGTATGGCTCACCAGGCTGCCGACGACAGTCAGCTCTGCACGGGACCTGGTGTGTATGGCTCACCAGGCTGCCGACGACAGCTCTGCACGGGACCTGGTGTGTATGGCTCACCAGGCTGCGACGACAGCTCTGCACGGGACCTGGTGTGTATGGCTCACCAGGCTGCAGACAGTCAGCTCTGCAGGGACCTGGTGTGTATGGCTCACCAGGCTGCCGACGACAGTCAGCTCTGCACGGGACCTGGTGTGTATGGCTCACCAGGCTGCCGACGACAGCTCTGCACGGGACCTGGTGTGTATGGCTCACCAGGCTGCGACGACAGCTCTGCACGGGACCTGGTGTGTATGGCTCACCAGGCTGCAGACAGTCAGCTCTGCACGGGACCTGGTGTGTATGGCTCACCAGGCTGCGACGACAGCTCTGCACGGGACCTGGTGTGTATGGCTCACCAGGCTGCGACGACAGCTCTGCACGGGACCTGGTGTGTATGGCTCACCAGGCTGCAGACAGTCAGCTCTGCAGGGACCTGGTGTGTATGGCTCACCAGGCTGCAGACAGTCAGCTCTGCACGGGACCTGGTGTGTATGGCTCACCAGGCTGCAGACAGTCAGCTCTGCACGGGACCTGGTGTGTATGGCTCACCAGGCTGCGACGACAGCTCTGCACGGGACCTGGTGTGTATGGCTCACCTCGGCCAGTGACGACAGTCAGCTCTGCAGGGACCTGGTGTGTATGGCTCACCAGGCTGCGACGACAGTCAGCTCTGCAGGGACCTGGTGTGTATGGCTCACCAGGCTGCCGACGACAGCTCTGCACGGGACCTGGTGTGTATGGCTCACCAGGCTGCGACGACAGTCAGCTCTGCAGGGACCTGGTGTGTATGGCTCACCAGGCTGCGACGACAGCTCTGCACGGGACCTGGTGTGTATGGCTCACCAGGCTGCGACGACAGCTCTGCACGGGACCTGGTGTGTATGGCTCACCAGGCTGCAGACAGTCAGCTCTGCAGGGACCTGGTGTGTATGGCTCACCAGGCTGCAGACAGTCAGCTCTGCACGGGACCTGGTGTGTATGGCTCACCAGGCTGCGACGACAGCTCTGCACGGGACCTGGTGTGTATGGCTCACCTCGGCCAGTGACGACAGTCAGCTCTGCAGGGACCTGGTGTGTATGGCTCACCAGGCTGCGACGACAGTCAGCTCTGCAGGGACCTGGTGTGTATGGCTCACCTCGGCCAGTGACAGCTCTGCAGGGACCTGGTGTGTATGGCTCACCAGGTTGCGACGACAGTCAGCTCTGCAGGGACCTGGTGTGTATGGCTCACCAGGCTGCGACGACAGTCAGCTCTGCAGGGACCTGGTGTGTATGGCTCACCAGGCTGCCGACGACAGCTCTGCACGGGACCTGGTGTGTATGGCTCACCAGGCTGCGACGACAGTCAGCTCTGCAGGGACCTGGTGTGTATGGCTCACCAGGCTGCGACGACAGCTCTGCACGGGACCTGGTGTGTATGGCTCACCAGGCTGCGACGACAGTCAGCTCTGCAGGGACCTGGTGTGTATGGCTCACCAGGCTGCGACGACAGTCAGCTCTGCAGGGACCTGGTGTGTATGGCTCACCAGGCTGCGACGACAGTCAGCTCTGCAGGGACCTGGTGTGTATGGCTCACCAGGCTGCCACGACAGCTCTGCACGGGACTTGGTGTGTATGGCTCACCAGGCTGCAGACAGTCAGCTCTGCACGGGACCTGGTGTGTATGGCTCACCAGGCTGCGACGACAGCTCTGCACGGGACTTGGTGTGTATGGCTCACCAGGCTGCAGACAGTCAGCTCTGCACGGGACCTGGTGTGTATGGCTCACCAGGCTGCAGTCAGCTCTGCACGGGACCTGGTGTGTATGGCTCACCAGGCTGCAGACAGTCAGCTCTGCACGGGACCTGGTGTGTATGGCTCACCAGGCTGCAGACAGTCAGCTCTGCACGGGACCTGGTGTGTATGGCTCACCAGGCTACAGACAGTCAGCTCTGCAGGGACCTGGTGTGTATGGCTCACCAGGCTGCAGACAGTCAGCTCTGCACGGGACCTGGTGTGTATGGCTCACCAGGCTGCAGACAGTCAGCTCTGCAGGGACCTGGTGTGTATGGCTCACCAGGCTGCAGACAGTCAGCTCTGCACGGGACCTGGTGTGTATGGCTCACCAGGCTGCGACGACAGCTCTGCAGGGACCTGGTGTGTATGGCTCACCAGGCTGCAGACAGTCAGCTCTGCACGGGACCTGGTGTGTATGGCTCACCAGGCTGCGACGACAGCTCTGCACGGGACCTGGTGTGTATGGCTCACCAGGCTGCCACGACAGTCAGCTCTGCACGGGACCTGGTGTGTATGGCTCACCAGGCTGCAGACAGTCAGCTCTGCACGGGACCTGGTGTGTATGGCTCACCAGGCTGCGACGACAGCTCTGCACGGGACTTGGTGTGTATGGCTCACCAGGCTGCAGACAGTCAGCTCTGCACGGGACCTGGTGTGTATGGCTCACCAGGCTGCAGTCAGCTCTGCACGGGACCTGGTGTGTATGGCTCACCAGGCTGCAGACAGTCAGCTCTGCACGGGACCTGGTGTGTATGGCTCACCAGGCTGCAGTCAGCTCTGCACGGGACCTGGTGTGTATGGCTCACCAGGCTGCAGACAGTCAGCTCTGCACGGGACCTGGTGTGTATGGCTCACCAGGCTACAGACAGTCAGCTCTGCAGGGACCTGGTGTGTATGGCTCACCAGGCTGCAGACAGTCAGCTCTGCACGGGACCTGGTGTGTATGGCTCACCAGGCTGCAGACAGTCAGCTCTGCAGGGACCTGGTGTGTATGGCTCACCAGGCTGCAGACAGTCAGCTCTGCACGGGACCTGGTGTGTATGGCTCACCAGGCTGCGACGACAGCTCTGCAGGGACCTGGTGTGTATGGCTCACCAGGCTGCAGACAGTCAGCTCTGCAGGGACCTGGTGTGTATGGCTCACCAGGCTGCAGACAGTCAGCTCTGCACGGGACCTGGTGTGTATGGCTCACCAGGCTGCGACGACAGCTCTGCACGGGACCTGGTGTGTATGGCTCACCAGGCTGCCACGACAGTCAGCTCTGCACGGGACCTGGTGTGTATGGCTCACCAGGCTGCAGACAGTCAGCTCTGCACGGGACCTGGTGTGTATGGCTCACCAGGCTGCGACGACAGCTCTGCACGGGACTTGGTGTGTATGGCTCACCAGGCTGCAGACAGTCAGCTCTGCACGGGACCTGGTGTGTATGGCTCACCAGGCTGCAGTCAGCTCTGCACGGGACCTGGTGTGTATGGCTCACCAGGCTGCAGACAGTCAGCTCTGCACGGGACCTGGTGTGTATGGCTCACCAGGCTGCAGTCAGCTCTGCACGGGACCTGGTGTGTATGGCTCACCAGGCTGCAGACAGTCAGCTCTGCACGGGACCTGGTGTGTATGGCTCACCAGGCTACAGACAGTCAGCTCTGCAGGGACCTGGTGTGTATGGCTCACCAGGCTGCAGACAGTCAGCTCTGCACGGGACCTGGTGTGTATGGCTCACCAGGCTGCAGACAGTCAGCTCTGCAGGGACCTGGTGTGTATGGCTCACCAGGCTGCAGACAGTCAGCTCTGCACGGGACCTGGTGTGTATGGCTCACCAGGCTGCGACGACAGCTCTGCAGGGACCTGGTGTGTATGGCTCACCAGGCTGCAGACAGTCAGCTCTGCACGGGACCTGGTGTGTATGGCTCACCAGGCTGCGACGACAGCTCTGCACGGGACCTGGTGTGTATGGCTCACCAGGCTGCCACGACAGTCAGCTCTGCACGGGACCTGGTGTGTATGGCTCACCAGGCTGCAGACAGTCAGCTCTGCAGGGACCTGGTGTGTATGGCTCACCAGGCTGCAGACAGTCAGCTCTGCACGGGACCTGGTGTGTATGGCTCACCAGGCTGCGACGACAGCTCTGCAGGGACCTGGTGTGTATGGCTCACCAGGCTGCAGACAGTCAGCTCTGCACGGGACCTGGTGTGTATGGCTCACCAGGCTGCGACGACAGCTCTGCACGGGACCTGGTGTGTATGGCTCACCAGGCTGCCACGACAGTCAGCTCTGCACGGGACCTGGTGTGTATGGCTCACCAGGCTGCAGACAGTCAGCTCTGCACGGGACCTGGTGTGTATGGCTCACCAGGCTGCGACGACAGCTCTGCACGGGACTTGGTGTGTATGGCTCACCAGGCTGCAGACAGTCAGCTCTGCACGGGACCTGGTGTGTATGGCTCACCAGGCTGCAGTCAGCTCTGCACGGGACCTGGTGTGTATGGCTCACCAGGCTGCAGACAGTCAGCTCTGCACGGGACCTGGTGTGTATGGCTCACCAGGCTGCAGTCAGCTCTGCACGGGACCTGGTGTGTATGGCTCACCAGGCTGCAGACAGACAGCTCTGCACGGGACCTGGTGTGTATGGCTCACCAGGCTACAGACAGTCAGCTCTGCAGGGACCTGGTGTGTATGGCTCACCAGGCTGCAGACAGTCAGCTCTGCACGGGACCTGGTGTGTATGGCTCACCAGGCTGCAGACAGTCAGCTCTGCAGGGACCTGGTGTGTATGGCTCACCAGGCTGCAGACAGTCAGCTCTGCACGGGACCTGGTGTGTATGGCTCACCAGGCTGCGACGACAGCTCTGCAGGGACCTGGTGTGTATGGCTCACCAGGCTGCAGACAGTCAGCTCTGCACGGGACCTGGTGTGTATGGCTCACCAGGCTGCGACGACAGCTCTGCACGGGACCTGGTGTGTATGGCTCACCAGGCTGCCACGACAGTCAGCTCTGCACGGGACCTGGTGTGTATGGCTCACCAGGCTGCAGACAGTCAGCTCTGCACGGGACCTGGTGTGTATGGCTCACCAGGCTGCCGACAGTCAGCTCTGCACGGGACCTGGTGTGTATGGCTCACCAGGCTGCCGACAGTCAGCTCTGCACGGGACCTGGTGTGTATGGCTCACCAGGCTGCAGACAGTCAGCTCTGCAGGGACCTGGTGTGTATGGCTCACCAGGCTGCAGACAGTCAGCTCTGCAGGGACCTGGTGTGTATGGCTCACCAGGCTGCCGACGACAGTCAGCTCTGCACGGGACCTGGTGTGTATGGCTCACCAGGCTGCCGACGACAGCTCTGCACGGGACCTGGTGTGTATGGCTCACCAGGCTGCGACGACAGCTCTGCACGGGACCTGGTGTGTATGGCTCACCAGGCTGCAGACAGTCAGCTCTGCAGGGACCTGGTGTGTATGGCTCACCAGGCTGCCGACGACAGTCAGCTCTGCACGGGACCTGGTGTGTATGGCTCACCAGGCTGCCGACGACAGCTCTGCACGGGACCTGGTGTGTATGGCTCACCAGGCTGCGACGACAGCTCTGCACGGGACCTGGTGTGTATGGCTCACCAGGCTGCAGACAGTCAGCTCTGCACGGGACCTGGTGTGTATGGCTCACCAGGCTGCGACGACAGCTCTGCACGGGACCTGGTGTGTATGGCTCACCAGGCTGCGACGACAGCTCTGCACGGGACCTGGTGTGTATGGCTCACCAGGCTGCAGACAGTCAGCTCTGCAGGGACCTGGTGTGTATGGCTCACCAGGCTGCAGACAGTCAGCTCTGCACGGGACCTGGTGTGTATGGCTCACCAGGCTGCAGACAGTCAGCTCTGCACGGGACCTGGTGTGTATGGCTCACCAGGCTGCGACGACAGCTCTGCACGGGACCTGGTGTGTATGGCTCACCTCGGCCAGTGACGACAGTCAGCTCTGCAGGGACCTGGTGTGTATGGCTCACCAGGCTGCGACGACAGTCAGCTCTGCAGGGACCTGGTGTGTATGGCTCACCAGGCTGCCGACGACAGCTCTGCACGGGACCTGGTGTGTATGGCTCACCAGGCTGCGACGACAGTCAGCTCTGCAGGGACCTGGTGTGTATGGCTCACCAGGCTGCGACGACAGCTCTGCACGGGACCTGGTGTGTATGGCTCACCAGGCTGCGACGACAGCTCTGCACGGGACCTGGTGTGTATGGCTCACCAGGCTGCAGACAGTCAGCTCTGCAGGGACCTGGTGTGTATGGCTCACCAGGCTGCAGACAGTCAGCTCTGCACGGGACCTGGTGTGTATGGCTCACCAGGCTGCGACGACAGCTCTGCACGGGACCTGGTGTGTATGGCTCACCTCGGCCAGTGACGACAGTCAGCTCTGCAGGGACCTGGTGTGTATGGCTCACCAGGCTGCGACGACAGTCAGCTCTGCAGGGACCTGGTGTGTATGGCTCACCTCGGCCAGTGACAGCTCTGCAGGGACCTGGTGTGTATGGCTCACCAGGTTGCGACGACAGTCAGCTCTGCAGGGACCTGGTGTGTATGGCTCACCAGGCTGCGACGACAGTCAGCTCTGCAGGGACCTGGTGTGTATGGCTCACCTGGCTGCGACGACAGTCAGCTCTGCAGGGACCTGGTGTGTATGGCTCACCAGGCTGCCACGACAGCTCTGCACGGGACTTGGTGTGTATGGCTCACCAGGCTGCGACGACAGCTCTGCACGGGACTTGGTGTGTATGGCTCACCAGGCTGCAGACAGTCAGCTCTGCACGGGACCTGGTGTGTATGGCTCACCAGGCTGCAGACAGTCAGCTCTGCACGGGACCTGGTGTGTATGGCTCACCAGGCTGCAGACAGTCAGCTCTGAAGGGACCTGGTGTGTATGGCTCACCAGGCTGCAGACAGTCAGCTCTGCACGGGACCTGGTGTGTATGGCTCACCAGGCTGCGACGACAGCTCTGCAGGGACCTGGTGTGTATGGCTCACCAGGCTGCAGACAGTCAGCTCTGCACGGGACCTGGTGTGTATGGCTCACCAGGCTGCAGACAGTCAGCTCTGCAGGGACCTGGTGTGTATGGCTCACCAGGCTGTCGACAGTCAGCTCTGCACGGGACCTGGTGTGTATGGCTAACCTCGGCCAGTGACGGCTTCAGCAGCAGCGGCAACGCCAGGCTGGTCACATCGTTGTTGCTGGCAGCCTGTAGGACGGAGCGGAGGCCCAGGATGGCTGGGTGACGGGAGGTCATCTCGCCTGCAATAGTACATTACATCAGAGGCCGCGAAAATGAGGATTTCTGGCCAAGTTGGTATATATCCGGATAAGTAACGAGGCCAGGAATCCGTTTTCACGCCGAGGCATGTATAGTGCTTTTCTCAAACATACAAAAAATACAAAAAACAATTATGACAATGTTGTCGAAATCAAAAAAAAATGAAAGTGTTATGAAATTCCATTTCCATCCCAGTGAGTTACTGCGCCCTGAAAGTGATATTTCCGAGTCTATTTTAAGGAACGTAAAGACAATATTTAATTGCATGTTTGAGAAAAATATCAAATACATTTGTCACCAGCCCAACTCTTCCCTTGGATGTCGTAAGAACCGATTAAGGGATTGAAGAATCACTGACTAAGTGGTCACTTTTGATGATGGGCAGCAGCGTCATAATTGTGGACACTACTACGATCGCGAACTCGTTTGTCCAGCGTGAAGATTGTTGGTATTACTTTCTAAGACGTCCATTCGCATGGGTAATAGGACAAGTCTATGTCCAGATTGTCCGGGCAGTTACGATCTTCAAACCTTCAAGAAAAAAGCGTATCTTAAAGGTCGGCAACGCGGTATACTCTTGGGTCGTCTCATTCGTTTTTCGTCACGTTCCTAAATTTGTCCGATTCTGCTTTTGTCACCCATTCTTCATTCGTCAAGTTAATCTGCAGTCATTGTCGTCTTTGACCATAATAAGTTGTTGACCTTTTAATTCTTATTTCGACTCAATCGTTTTTTGGTATTTCGTATTTGGTCATATCCTAAGCTGGTACCGACTTAAGAGTATGAAAATATACCAAAAACATAGATTTAACAGCGAACATGCCGAAAGAAAATTATGACGAGTTAAGAACGAGATGGACTAAGATAAAGATGAACAACAAATTTGACCGAAGATGACAAAGACCATCGACGATCGTGACGAATAAATAATGGGTGACGATAGCAGAATCAGACAAATTTAGGAACGCGACGAAAAACGAACGAGACGACCCAAGAGTATACCGGCAACGCACTTGTGCACTACGGGTGTCCATGGGCGACGGTGATTGCTCACCATCAGGCGATACGTCTGCTCGCTTGCCTGTTATTCCATAAAAAAAGAAGTGGATTGGTCTGAGATAGGCTGACCATGCATATGATATAAATCATGTTAGGGTAGTTCTATGCGATTATTCAGTCGCAACAATCAAGTCATTACCATTCCCAAATTATTGACGAACTGCGTATAAATAGTGGAGTCATTTTCGATTATCTTGTAGCAGACGCATGTTTGTCTGCTGTTCTGGCATAATAGTCTCGTTTGCTTTTATAAAACGGTAAATAAAGTGGTGATGGTAATGAACTAGCGATGTAACGAATATCGGTTTAGGAATATTCGCGAATGCGAATGCGAATATTTGCGATTCATATTCACGAATGCGAATGCGAATATTGGGTATTATACATACCTATACATACATTGCTGGTATAAAATACCCAAAGGCATTAAGTCCGCCATTTATACTCTTTTGTATGGGCAATATTGTGCAATAAAGTTGAAAATAATAATAAACATTCATACAAAATCCAAAAATATATTATTGCGCATAGGTGCAATGAAACGCAAAGGTCCTTTTGCGTTTCATTCATTGTCTTTGGTTAAAGAAGTATTTAGCAGTCATATTTAGGGACATTTTACCAGAAATACCTATTACACTGAATACTTTAGTATTTAGAAGTAAATTCAAAACTAAGCGATTAGATTGACTCCAAACCTACTAGGTGTCACCGTCTTCGCAAACGCCACGACTGTTTTGTTTAATTATACGTATCGTTTGTGTTTTATTAACTGAAAATACTGAAATATAACGTTTTATTCATCGTTCAGTTAAAATATATCATTTTTTAGAGTCGCAATTTCTTTTTCCTAGACATTTAGGTATTAAGGTCAACTTTAGAATGTAGTACTTCTTGCCTTAAGTGAACGAAATAATTAGATAAAAATATTCACAATATTCGCGTCAATTTTTTGCGAATGCGAATACGAATATTTTAAAACATGCGAATATTCGTTACATCGCTATAATGAACAAAAAAACGTGTAACAAAATCGCATAGAAACACCGGTTAAGTGGCCGCTGCTTGCTGTCCTTAGATTTGGTAGCAAACAAGTATACATATTAGTGTTCTTTGTTCTGTGTTATTGTTGTGTCTATGGGTGAATCAATTGCCATGGTCACGGTCGCTTAAGTCACGCTGGTTTTATGCAAAATTATGCTACTTAATTTATGCAAACATGCATGTACTGCATGTCTGTAGGCGGCCCGTTAAGGAAAGGGCTTATTAACACCAGGAAACTGCATGTTTGCATAGTTTAAATAGCATAATTTTGCATAAAACCAGCGTGACTCGGGCGACCGTAACCATGGTAGTAACAGACAGAAAAAAAGTTGATTCACCCCTATACGTACCGCTCTCCCTAGTATCATCGTTAACAATGAGATGGAACACGACATGCGCGTCCGGCAGGTTGCTGTGCCTCGTGACGAACACGTCTCCCGTGGCGGGCCCGCGGCGCGCGCGCGGAGCGGGGGCCGGAGCGGAAGCGGAAGCGGAGGCGGCCGACTCGGCCAGGGTGCGCGAGTGACGTGCCGCGTTACGCTTCTCGATCTGATGATTAAAGGGTGTAAACTGAGCTTATTTAGTATACTTTATATTACAGTACGTCTGGCTACCGTATTTGCCCTCACACACATGTACAAAACACACACACACACACACACACCACACACACAGACACACGCCATCCACGCTATGTAAGTACCAAAGTACCTATGTAATTTTATATGAGGCATATGAATAAATATTATCACTACATAGTATAAAATAAAGTCACTTTTTCTGTACCTATGTTTGTACGCTTAAATCTTTAAAACTACGCAACGGATTTTGATGAGATTTTTTTAATAGGTAGAGTAATTCAAGAGGAAGGTTTTTATGTAGGTATAGTACCCGTGCGCAGCCGGGGCGGGTCGCTAGTTAAAAATAAATATAAGTATTATGATCTATTTATTCGAAACGTGTTTAATCGTTTTCATCTTATTATTGTTATTAAGCTTAAGGAAGAGCGGGGCGTTCCACCACAGGCTCCGTAGCCTAAAGGAAGGCCCCAGACATTGTAAACTTTAAAATTTGTTTTGTTATTTCAAACAATAGGTAACGTAACACGCGAGTTTAGTGACCGCGCACATAATTTCATACAAAAGAGATTTTGCAATCAATTTTAAAATAGAAAATAAGCATTTGTCCCAGAAATAAACAGATTTATATATTTTATTTTTATTTTTTTTTTGATAATAAAATATTTACCCCCTTATTCATAAACGTTTCCCTTCCGGTCCCTTTCGGTCTTAAAAATGTGGTCATAAGAGCAAAAGGGACAAACAATTATTAGCGGCTTGTTAAGTTAACAAACGTTTATGAATAAGGGGGTTAGATTTTTACACCATATTTATTAATTTTTCCAGAGTATTTAGAAAACATATCTAGTGATAATTCAAAATTAGTGTCAAAAATGTGGCAATAATAATCGCTATTTACATCCTGTATTAATTCTTTGCCAAAAGTTTCGATTAGATAGTTATATATAGGAGCTCCACACACGTAGGTAGGAAGACAAACAATTACATTAGTGTGAGTTATTTTTTGTACTTCAGCCCTTATATCGTAAACTAGTTTAAGATTGTTTTGTTTGTTTTTGAAATCGGTTTCACCTAAAAGTACTACACAAAAATCATTTTGCGTAAAATTTATGAGTTTGTTGTGTATGGTCTTTAATATTCCATGTATTCCCAAATTCGGCATAGTGTAAAGGCAATAATCAAAATCGTGATCAAATGCATTGTCTATCGCCGCTAAAGTTCCATTATACCTCTGATTACTAAGAACGCAGAGTTTGGTTCTTCTTTTGCTTGTGAGGATCATTTCTTGTTTCTTTTTGGTTTCTGACGATCTAGTGTCTGTTGAAATTGCTTCAGGGTGTTTCATATTAAGTATAATGTCTTTATTGCTAGTGTATAGGAGTTTTTGTGACAATGTTTCGATCTGTTTTGTTAAGTCTGCGATTTCGCTAGTTGCGTCTTTCAGTTGCTCCTCCAATTGAATAATTTTTCGCCGCAAGTAAAGAAAGTCCGTACTTTCATCTGCAGTGTTTGCTGATTGAAAAGCTGTGGTTGGTGTTGGCGTTGACATCCCGTTTGGTGAGATCAATGACGGTATTTTACTTGGTTTTTTTATACTACCAAACTTTCCTCTGACTGTTGGCGAATAGCATAAAGTTTTTAATGTTGTGTTTTCTACAGTGAGTTTCTCTATTTGTCTATACAGTTCGTTGTTTTCTAATATTTTATTTTCTAATTCATTTTGCGTAATATCTAGCGCCGATGATAGTTGTTCGATTTTTTCTTTCGCTTCTTGTAGTTCATTTGACTTTCTGAAGGACATATCTGCACTTTTGGATAGTAAAGCTGATGATAACGGAGTATTTATAAAAGACGATTCGTCGAGTGTATCGCCTTCACCAATTTCGGATGAGCTTTGAGAGTCAGATATATCGGAATTAAAAGTATTGTATTTCAATTTTAATGTCTCCAAAGTCAGTGAAGTCTCGTCATGTGTTTTTGTAGTTTCTGGGGTTTCTAGTAGCTCTTTAACCTCATCTTGCTTTGGGGTTCCTTTGGGCGTAGCCTGAGCAAGCATCATCTGAGGCATTTTAGTATCCTCAAGGGTTATAGCCTGTTTTTGTACTTCATGATTTTTGGCGATTTCAGTAAATGGCGAATGTACAGGTGTTTGGTGAGAATTTGGTATTTTAGTATCCCCGAGGTTCATAAGTTGTTCATCCTCATACTTTTTGGTAAATTCTGAGGCTGGTAGGTGTACTGATGTCTCATCGGAGTGACTTTGCTTTTTTTTGTCATTCTCAGGGGTCGTAATTAAGGTAAGAGGCTGATCTAATGTAATCATATCAGTAGTTTCGTGGGTCACTGGGGATGATAAAGAGGTGCTAAAGTTCTCTTTTGTCTTCGAAGTCGTTCTTTCAAGGCATATTTTATTTTCTATACATATTTTACATTTCCACTGTTTCCGTGAATCAAGTGTTCTTAATCGGTGCAGCTTTTCTGATACACCTGCGCAGTCATATTCATATCTTTTCTTACACGCTGAACATGATATTGTGTTTTTTGGGTCAACAAAAGATTTGCACTTGTAACAAATCACTATATTTGTCATATTTCGGGTGTTCGTAGTCGCTTTGACGAGTTTCTTAGATGCCATTTTAGTTATGTTTAAATCACTTCTGGTATTGGGAAATTAATTTATCCTAGTTTTTGAACGAGTCCTAGGTTGATTTATGGTAACGTTCGAATGCACCCAAAATGATGCATATTCCAGTTTATGAACGCAACTTTTTATTTTTATCTTATGGCAACACTATTATTTATCTGCAGCGCACTTCAGGTCAATCAATCTGTCAGTTGTCAAAAACTTCATCCAATGGCGTGAGCGTAATGTTCATTGCACCGTTATAATTATTGAATTCATTTGTTTACATTAATGATTTTAAATGTAAAACGGCTAAAAGTTATTCTTACCATTGTTCTAAAATCCCAAAAAGTGTCATTGTGCGGTAACAAATAGCGTGGCTTCAATCGCAAGTTATGAACTCAAACTTTTGTATGCACTATAATCGTAAGTGTATGTTATTTACAATTTTACTTATTTAAATCACCGAGAGCACTTTCTGTGTATGTTTATATGGCTAGGGTTGCCAACTAACTATATAATTTAAATATTGTGTTTCGTTACTTGTCTTCTGTTTTAGCATCACCTACTCTAAGTTTAAGTTTAAACTGCTTTTATTCCGCTTCCTTAGGTTGTCTGGAAGAGATCGCTTTTTAGCGATAAGACCGCCCATTGTAATATCTATACCTGTAACACTGTATATCTGTTATTTTACTGTTTTTTTTTTGGTGTGCAATAAAGAGTATTGTATTGTATTGTATTTCTCCCACAACTCACATGATCAGCGGCCTTCTCAGCGACCAATCGCAGCTGTTCCTCTAGCGGCGGGAAGTGGTGGTCGACGGCGGACACGGGTGGCGGGGCGGCGCGTGCGGGGCGGGGGACCACGACGCCGCTCAGGGAGCCCGAGTACAATTCTATACATGGCAACCCTCGCCAAGTAAACATTGGTAGTGAGATCTCTTATAAGTTTTAATTGCAATAATTACTTACGAGTTAAAATCCAATCAAGTGAGTGATCAACAACGTAACCTAACACCCATAATTGTGTGTTTAGCACTGAATTTACACCTAAGGACACGAAACACCGAAGAAATTACTGGTAAGAAGATCATTCTTAGCCGTTAAATGGTACAATCATTTCAAAATAAAGAAAGCAGAACAAACACTCGGCTATTGTCGGCAGGACATAACTGTACTGATTACAGCTGATTGGACACTAATCGTTGTCATTCATCACTGACAGTGACAATTTGATTGATACGTTCCGTTTGACGCACCACTCAGTGCTGCCACCAAAAAAAAATAAAAAGCCGAAATAAGTCGATTCTCAAATCTAAAAATATATCGACTCCTGTACAACATACAGTAACTCAAAAATGTCTGAAAAATCGAAATTAGCAAACAGCGGCCGTAAAGTGGCAGAACGTGTAATTTGTTTTAAATGTAAAAATTCAGTCGATTTAAAAAGCACATCACTCTGTTCACTCTGCCGAAATAGGTATGAGTTCGATTGCGCAGGGCTTTCCGAAAAGCTATATCGCTTGATGTCCATTGATTCCCGAAATAAGTGGAAGTGCAAATCCTGCCAGACATCAAAAAAATTATCATCGGAACAATCAAACGTGACATTAAGAAAAAAAACCATTTCCCGTAAGAACCCTAAGCCTGCATCGATACTTGCACACGATACTTCAGAAATTAACGAGCCAGAAAACACAACCTCGAGTGGGACCTCCCCGGCTCTAAGCCTGCAAGATTGTGAAATCTTGCCGACTGTGAGCGCTCCACCATCTACAGATAATTTACTGACTTCGGGTGATCTACTGTCTACACAATTTTTTCTTACCACGGACAGCTCTTCTCCGAGTAATGTTTTGCCTGATGCAGACAGAGTACTGACCTCATGCTGCTCACCTACTGCGGAAAGTACAACAAACACTACTCTTTCTAGTTTGGGGGACTTGCATTCTACAGTAGACAACACTTTATGCAGCCCACAGGTGGATTCCAACTTGGAAATTGACAATTATCGTCAGGATTTGTCAATTGTATCACCGAGCTTTTTATCAAAAAGTCTCGACGGGTCATTAGTTGACAGCGCTACGTTAGAGGAATTGCAAGGAAAGATATCTCATCTCACGTCTTCTTTAAACAGCACACAAAATGAGTTAGATAATCAAATTTTGGAAAATGGCGAACTGCGAAGACAAGTGGAAAAGCTAACAAAGGAAAACAAATTATTACAAACGCTATGTATTACGTCGTCACCAGACAGCAACGAAAATGGCAACTACTTAAAAAGAAAAAGGCTCTCACTAATAACAAAGACACCTTCAATATCGCCGTTAGCTGTAGTTTCCCAGAATGTTGATGCAGACAAGCATGTGGAAGAAGTCCATAATCTACATACCAAGATAACACAATTAGAGAACCAGGTAAAACTAGCAGATACCGAGATTCTTAAGCTGCAAAATCGCATAGAAAGCTTAACGAGTGAACTGTATTCTACACAAATAATAACTCCTGCTAAACTTGACAGCACTCCACAAACAAAAGTTTACGCACCGGTAACTACACCTACAGTCACAAATAACAATAATATTTTTGTAACTGAAAATACCAGGAAGATTTGCATCATTAGCGGAAATAATGAAAATCAGATGCGTAGGTTGATAATGAGAACCTTTGATACAAATCAAGTTTGCCATTACATGATTACCGGAGGAGACATCAGGGAACTACTTAAAGGAATTAAAAGCAAACTAGCAGGCTTCATGCGAAATGATTACTGCGTATTATTTATAAACGATTCTGATTTCAGGAAGACACAGAACTATGCATGTGTAATTGAAGAAATAAGAAACAGTTTAGTAAGCGTGCAGCATACAAACATTGTTATCTGTCTTCCTGTGTTCAAACTTAGTGTTTTTTATAATGTATATAACAAACGCGTAGAGACATTTAATAATCTCTTATATTTAGATAATCTTGTGCACCAGTATGCATATATACTAGACAGTAACAAGCATTTAGAATACTCATATAAAATGTTTACAAGGTTAGGACTAATAAATAAGCGTGGAATCACAACTATTTTGGAAGATTTATGTACACTTGTTACTTTAATAGATTCCAACCTTCATACCTCAAATGAGAATATTGAAGACGGAAACCAATTTGATGTCGACACCGACACGACGAATGTCACTACCAATGTAAATAGTAATTCTGATAAACAAGAAAATGTTGTGCGAAATATTAGTAACAATGATTTTTTTCGTTCTTAAAGATTCACACACATCATTTATAGTTCTACACCAAAACATTGCAAGTGTTTTGCAAAAAAGAGACCTACTGGAAATAACCCTTTCTGAGATGCATCAGGAGGGGATAGATCCAGATGTAATTTGCTTATCGGAAACGTTTGTAAAGAGAGGCTGTGAATCAAATATTAAGATTAAAGGTTACAAGTTAGCCTCCCACTTCTCTAGGGAAAAAAACAGAGGTGGTGTTTGTATTCTGACTAGAATGGGACTAGAATTTAAGGAATTATTATTTGTTAATCGTCAAGCGATTCAATATGTTTTTGAATGTTGTGCTATAGAGTTAATGCACAGTAAACTAATTATAATAGCTCTGTATCGTACCCCAAACTCTGATGTTAATATATTTTTCCAAAAACTAGACGACATTCTAAATCAATTGACTAAAAAAAAAGATAAAAAAATTGTTCTGACCGGTGACTTAAACATAAATACACTTGTGCAAAATAAAATCTCCAGTCAGCTAAATGATCTCGTAAAATATTATAATTTAAAGACCCACATTTCTGACCCTACTAGATTAAATTCCTGCATAGACCACGTTATCAGCAATATCGAAGACGCTAAAGGTCAGCTTCTTCCTTTAGGCCTATCGGATCACGAAACGGCTCAAATTCTAAATATTCCAGATACCAAAAAACATCTGCAGCAAAATATAACGTATGTGACAAAAAGAGATTACAGCTCATGTAACATACGTAAATATAGAGAGTGCCTTAAATCCCTAAGTTTTTCTGAAACATTTCAGGCTTCGAACTTGAATGAGGCTTTTAATTATTTTCACCACTTAGTTTGTTTGTTTTATGAGCTTTGCTTTCCGCTTATTAGGTGTAAAGTCTCGGCTAACAATACACATAAATGGATAACTAGAGGTATAAAGCAAAGTTGTAAATATAAACGCACTCTACGTTTCCGACATTATAGAGATAAAATATCGAAAAGCAAACATAAATACAAATTATACTCTAAAATCCTACTTGACTGTATAAATAACTCACAGAAATTACACAATCAAAAACGTATACAGAACTCTGCAAATAAAGGCAAGGCATGTTGGAATATTATTAAAGACGATCCAGGTCACGTAACAAACAAAAGTTATGAACAAATAATTAAGGGCGGTATTGTTATTAAAAATCCTAGTGACATAGCGCATGAATTTAATAATTATTTTATTAATCGTACATGCAATAATATCCCTAACTCTACAATAAAGAACACGAACTCGAAATATGTAAATAATTCAATATTCTTAGCCCCAGTAAGCAACAACGAAGTGACAAATATAATACGGTCACTCAAAAATACAAACTCGACAGGATATGACGGCATATTAACAAGAATTCTAAAACTATGTGTTGACGAGCTAGTGCCGGTTATAACTCATTTAATTAATTTATCCTTTGAAGAGGGGTGCTTTCCGGATAATTTAAAGTTGTCTGTAGTCTCACCGCTTTTCAAAAAAGGTGACAAGTCTGCAATGTGTGACTATCGACCAATCACACTTATACCTATAATTTCAAAGATATTTGAAAAGGCTATCTATGTGCGAATCATGTCATTTTTGGAAAAATATCAGATACTGAAAAAAGAACAGCATGGATTTCAAAAAAACAAAAGTACTACACTTGCCACTTTTACTCTAATGAATGATGTTATCCGAAGCATTGATAAAAAGAAGCCAACAGTTGTAGTGTTCTTTGATATGTCTATGGCATTTGATTTTGTGTTGCACGATCTATTAATTCAAAAACTTAATAATCTTGGGATTCGAGGACCGGCTTTAATGTGGCTTAAATCATACTTAAGAAACAGACAGCAGTGTGTTGAAGTCATGGGTTCTCAAGGTTCCACAATAATACGCTATAGGTCGTCATACATTCAAAATAGTTCAGGAGTACCACAAGGTAGTGTACTAGGGCCCCTGCTTTTCCTCATTTATATTAATGACCTACCAGACATTACTACACATAAATGTACACTTTTTGCTGATGATTTATCGATTTTAGTGACATGTAACAATGAATCAGAATACAATAATGACATTAATAATACAATTCATACGTCATGTAACATTGACGAAACTGGGTCCTGTAACACAGGGTTTCCTAGCGCAGGACGCAGGGTCTCAATTATTTTAGTGGTTAACTTGGTCAATAAACTATTTTCATTTTTTTTTTTTTTTTTTTTTTTTTTCAATTAAATCAGTAATAGAATGGCTTAAATGCAACAATTTATCTGTTAATCTTGACAAAACTCAATTTATTCAATTCCGTAACATACGAGACAAAGGTACTTTACTCGACGTCCAATATAGTAATACCAAAATTAAAGAAGTTGATACAGCTAAATTCTTAGGAATCACCCTAGATAAGAACTGCAATTGGAAAGTTCAAGTCGATACTGTGTGTGATAAACTCTTGAAGTTTGCATACGTTTTGAGGCGACTTCGCAACATCTCAGATTGGAACACCGTCATGATAGCGTATCACGGATATGTTGCATCGAACTTAAAATATGGCCTCCTTGTTTGGGGTAATTCCAGTGAAATGGACAGAGCATTTATAGCACAAAAGAAATGTGTAAGAGCGATGTGTGGGATATCTTCCAGGGAATCATGTAAGCCGCTATTCAAAAAATACGATATGCTGACATTGCCATGCATGTATATTTTAGAGGCAGCAGTCTGTGTAAAAAAATACCCTGAATTATTTAAAAAAGCATCAGATGTCTACCACAGAAATACGAGATATCCCAACAAACTGGTTTTAGACTTCATTCCAAATAGTTCTCTTTTTAATAAAAGTAGTTATAATATGTGCATGAAAATATTTAATTCCCTTCCGGAAAGCATGAAGCATCTTCCTCTTAATCCTTTCAAAACACAGCTTCGTCTATGGCTCAATGATCGAGTGTTTTATACTCTAAAGGAACTATTTTAAATCAAAATGTTTAGTTGTAAGCTTAGTTGTAAGTTAACATTTGCATGCTTAATCAGCAAAATATGTTATCGTACCGGAAACATGTACCAAAACACCTCATTGTACCGTATTTTTTGCAAATAAAGAATTATTATTATTATTGTTCGTCTTTACCATATCTCGGGACCATGGGGTCCCGGACCTTTGGGAGGCATACGTGGGGCCGAAGCCAACAGCGCAGAGGCCTTTTAAGACAAATAATCTAAAAGCAAGGGATACACGTGGCGGATACCATCCCCGAGTGCACAATATGATACGTCCGGAGATGGTCCCCGCCAGGTGCAAAGACTATTGCAGTGCAGCACTGTGACTGCGATGGGAACTAAGGTCTTGGGCTATGGATGGAATATTGGATGGACTGGATACGGGGTTATGGGAGGAGACTAGCGGACACCTGCCGTGACAATCAGTCTCAAAATTGTAAAAAGGCAGGTGGTGACTCGCCAACTCATTTAGTGGGCCCTAAAAACGGCCGCACGCACAGTGCGACAATAGCGCAACACTTCAGAGCGGCTTTGAGGTTGTCGAGAGGTGAGACTGCGGTAGCCAGATCCCGGTAATCCGTTCAAGGGCCGCCGGCGTTAGGACATTTTACACTTCCAACCTGGAGCATAGGTCCCGCTCTTGCGAATCCACTCTGGCCGGCCGGTCAAGGCAAGCACAAAGGCGAGGGCCATATAAAAGGGCCCTCTGGAATAGGGGTCCGCGGTGTCGCCACTCACCGTCAGCTCGCCACAAGCTGCCCCCGCGGGGTTATTATTATTATTATTATTTCCTTTATTTAAACATTCTCTTAGGCTAGGTTGTTATAATATGGTTATAAAAGTAAAATACAATACAACATACAAAAACAATATAAAATATAAACACATTATAAAAACCTAACCTAGGGTGCCGCCGGCAACGGGGCGGGCCCAAGCTGCCGGTGGTTAAGGTCGCAGAGAGAGGAACCGACGGACTATCCGGGCCGTGTCCAGGATTACCGCCTTCTGCATCTGACCCTTGACCCAGCCATCTAGCGAGAGACTCTTAAGATGTTGGTCGAGACTCTTCGCTATTAAACCGTTCGCTGTAACGACTATCGGGACTATGATCGTCGAGTCAACATCCCACATGGCGGTTATCTCGTGGGCCAAGTCTAGGTACTTACTGGACTTGTCCTTCTCGGCCTTCACGAGATTCTCATCATGGGGGATGGTGACGTCGACGAGCACAGCCCGGCGCTGCGATCGATCTACCAGCACGATATCAGGCTTATTGGCTACAATAGTCCTGTCCGTGATGATAGGTCGATCCCAATAGAGCGTGGCACGACCATTTTCGAGAACTGGTGCAGTTGTGTACTTGTAGTATGGCACTTCGACGTCCACAAGGCCGTATTGAAGAGCAAGCTGCTGGTGTATAATACTGGCTACGAGGTTATGTCTGTGCAAGTACTCGGTGTTAGCAATCTGAGAACAACCGGAAATAATATGCCTGAGTGACTCACCGGGACGGCGGCATGCCCGACAAATGTCGACCGTACCGTCCTTCAGGATATATTTCCGGTAGTTATTCGTCATGATAACCTCGTCAGCAATTGCACAGGCAAAACCCTCGGTTTCTCCGAAGAGGTCCCCGAATCGTAGCCAGTTCACCGACGCGAGCAGATCTACGTCAGGTCCCGTAAGGGCCTTGTAGAACCGCCCGTGTAGCTCCTTGCTCTTCCATACCGCCTTGCGGTCGTCGGTGCTTAGTACCACAGGTCTGCGCCAGTTCTCTTTTGCCAAGGAGAGCGGCGTGAAGTTCCGGTCTACTGCCACCACATCACGATGCATCCCGCACTCATTGTTTAGGAAATAGTTTCTAAGATTGTACACCTCGCGGTTGTGGAGGTTTTTGGCATTTAAGAAGCCGCGGCCCCCACACCTCCGCGGGATGTACAATCTCATAACTGATGAGCGCGGGTGTAGCATTCGATGTGTGGTGAGCAGTGTACGGACCCTTCGATCCAGGGCGTCCAGCTCGGTCTGAGTCCACCTTAGTATGCCAAAGGAGTATGTGAGTATGGGTATTACCCAGGCGTTGAAGGCGCGCACTTTGTTGCCTCCTGACAAAAGACTGTTAAGTACTTTTGTGAGCCGGCTGAAAAAGCGCTCCTTCACCGCCTGTCTAATTCCCATATCTTCAATACCCAAAGACTGTGACATACCAAGGTATTTATAGGTTTCTGCTTCCGAGATAGATCTGAACGACATTGTCTCAGAAAGTTGTAAATTTGTTGAATTTACTACTTTCCCCCGCTGCACATGCATAACCGCACACTTATCGACACCAAACTCCATATTGATGGCACTACTGAAAACTTCTGTGGTTCGCAGTAGTTCCAACAAGTCTTGGCTATTTGGCGCAAATAATTTGAGATCATCCATATACAGAAGGTGAGAAATGACTTCACCCTCTCTCCGAAGCCGGCAACCTAGTCCTGAATTCTTCAGCAGGGTGCTGAGGGGATTCAGAGCTAGGCAGAACCATAAGGGACTCAGACTGTCACCCTGGAATATTCCTCGCTCGATCCTTATGAAGTCCTGCGGGCCAGAGGGGTCATCTCCGCCTCCTGGTTGACGAAGGACTGTGGTCCACTGCCCCATACATGCGCCGAGAAAGGATCTTAAAGCTGCATCAACTTTATACAGCTCCAAGACCCTTCCCAACCATGAATGAGGCACCGAATCATAGGCCTTCTTGTAGTCAATCCAAGCGGCAGAAAGGGCCCCTTTGTTACGCCGGACTTGCTGGCAAATAGTCATGTCGATGAGGAGGAGCTCTTTAGTACCACGGGACCCAACCTTACATCCATTTTGAGCAGAGGCCAGAACATTGTTCGCAACAATGTGCGTGTTAATTTTTGCTCTCAAAATGGATGTAAGGAGCTTGTAGAGTGTAGGCAAGCACGTGATGGGTCGGTAGTTTTTCGGTTCCGTGGTACTACCGGACTTGTAGAGCAGGAAGGTTACACCTGTTGTTAAGGAAGGAGGCAGGGAACCGAGCTCAAGGGCTTGTTGGAATTGCGCTGCTAATCGCGAGTGGGAGCACCGAAACCATTTTAGCCAGAAGTTGTGCAATCCGTCCGGTCCAGGACTTTTCCAGTTCTGGGCAGGTCGGATGGCACAACTTACGTCATCGGGGCTGATGACAACTGCCTCCATAGGTTCGATAGTCTCGCACTCACGTTCAACAACGTTCATCCAATCGCCCTCGATGTGTCCGACGGGCACCGACCAGATGCTACGCCAGAAATCAGTCATGGCAGTAGCATCCGGTAGATGCGCGTCTGACAAATGATGATCGGTTCCCTCCCACCTTCGGTATAACTTCCTTTGGTCACTTTGGAAGAGGCGGTTCTGTTGAAATCGATCCACACGCTCTCTGTAGCGGCGGATACGGCTTGCCCATGCATAGACTTTCTGCTTCAGAAAGTCAATGCGCTCTGTGAGGTTGGCCATGTAGTCGCAGGGCATGATGCCTGTTCCCGCGAACGCCTGGTTCACAAAGCGCATTACTCGGGGGCGGTTATTGCCCCCCCTGAAGCAGATCAGCTTTGCAATGAGGGTCCTAAACGAGTCGATACGACGCTCGATCCGCACTTGCCATGCGGGGACACCCCCGGGGGTCCTAGGTGCACGGTCAGCGTCCGGAAACTTGACTCGAGCAACACGGCACGCCGCGATGGCCCCACAGTACATGATCGAGTGCGTATCGTCCAAATCCTTACTGGATCGTATGTACGGCTCCAGTAAAGCGTTTAGAGCTCCCATTAACGCTAGATTGCGTCTATTCATGGGCAAGCGTGGTAACCGTGGCCTAGAATTGGGTGTGGAGCGATATTCCGTAATCGCCTCTTCCAAAGTCCTCCTCAGATGCTCATCAGTTGCAGTGCTTACACTATGACTCGCGAAATACTCCTCATCGGCACTGGGATCAACCCGCGGCGCCCCCGGTGCCAGGTCGGGTGTCGGCACCGGATCCGGCGACGTGGCGGGCGGGTCCCGCGCCGAGGTGGAAGCTGCGCGAGTCGAGAGAGCCTGCAGGCGAAGCCGATCAAGTGTCGAGTCATCCAAACGTTTAGAACGTAGAATGACCCGCACCTGATCCGCTAGTCGCTGCTCCGATACGGCGATGGCGGGTTCAAGAGCCTGAAACAGAGTCAGAATCCTGGAACGGTACGCGGTTAGCCGGGTTCCCCCCTCTGTAGCCTCGTAGTAGGCGCGCATGCAATTCTCATTCATTGTCTGAGTCCATCGCATGCGACGCACTACACCACCGGCAGCGGGGGCCGTGGGCGGGGCAGGATGTCCCGCAGGCCCCAAGCGTGCCGGCAGCGGTGGCCGCCCTCGTCGCGCAGGTGGTCGTGGCGGCGGCGGCGGCGGCAGCCCACTCTCATCACTGGATCCGCCTGTGTCAGGCGCTGTGGCAAATTCATCGCCCGACGACGATGACGACGAAACACTGGACGAAGCGGGCTGTGGTGGTAGTCGTGCGTTTATAGATTCCGCTCTTGCCTTGCTTCTAGTGAACATTATTTCAATTATGTATTTGTTTACGCATCTTGCCGAGATGTCAGCTTGTCATGTCCGGGTGTAGTTCCTTAAATTTATTATTATTATTATTATGCGAAACCGAGGACCGAAGGCCCAAGAGGTGGAACCACACTCTCAGTCTATCAACCGGAGGGCCGCAGGCCTGACAGCACATTCTATGCGAAACCCAGGACCTTGCAATCAATGTTAAAATATAAATAAGCACTTGTCCCAGAAATAAACAGATTTATATATTTTGATTTTTGATTTGAGTTTTGATGTGTGTATCGCGTATCCGTGATAAGATGTCGGCCTGTGCGAGCTGTAAAGAGATTTTTTTGTCTGATTGCTCCGGCACGGAGTCCCACTACTCACATGATCGGCGGCCTTCTCAGCGACCAATCGCAGCTGTTCCTCTAGGGGTGGGAAGTGGTGGTCGACGGCGGACACGGGTGGCGGGGCGGCGCGCGCGGGGCGGGGGACCACGACGCCGCTCAGGGAGCCCGAGTATAAAGCGAGGGCGGTTTGCAAACGAGCGCCGTCCCAGGAGCTGCTAATTGATACCATCTTGTAATGGACGTAATTGTATTTCGATGGTTGTGCGACTTAAGCTCGTATGTCCAGGGTGTATGACTCAACCTCGTATATTATATATACACCGTCTTTTTATTGATTTCCGTTAAACTGGACTAGTTACTTGGTACATTAATAGAAGTTTCTTGGTATATCGGCTTTTGTTTTTTTTTTTCGTTTTCATACATAATAATTGAGATGGCAAGTGTGAGAGAACCTTAAGAATAAAATCTCAGGTGACTGACGGCGCATGTCAAAATAAGTTTCATTAGGATGTAATAAAGGTTGCAATACACTTGTTCAGTCATTAAACTTATTTTCTTAACTTAATAACTCAATAACAGTAAGAGTTAAGTAAGACACTAGTTTCTTAGAGAAATTGATATTTTTTAACCTAAATAAGCTTCCCTTTAATTTAACGGAAATCAATAAAACACGGTGTATATATGTATTTTATCCAGAAATATATTTTTATGACACAACCTCGTAAGCCATTATACGAGGCTGAGTCGTACAGCCCGCGATTTGTATCTTTCATTCGAATTAAAACCTTACATCACAGGAATCAGTCTCTCAACTGAACGTAGGTATTTAGTTTAAAAGAAAGGATGCAATTTCTTCACTTTTCCTGTAGATCTAAGATTTACATTGAATTGACCGATCTTTGTTAGATCCTTTTTGATAAACAACGACCAAATGACAAATTCATGGCGACGTAACTATGTCCATTTCTTATCATGTGACACTCACAAATGTTGTCTCTTGCCAAGAAGAGAAACCAAAAACAGTGCGTTGAAATGCGTCATAAGTTATATCTTTACTAATTAGTAATTACCTACAAATGTTAGGTATATCCTGGTCACGGCACCAAAATGTAACACCAACCTATCATTTGTGAATCAGCAACCGAACCAATAAGAAGAATTTTAAAATAATCATTCTTCTGCTTCGTAATCTAGGATCATTGCATTGGGCTATAGATATTGAGGAGATGGAATTCCACCTGCGACGTTGGTAAACTCGGTGTTTTTTCATTAGTAATTATGTATATGACATCTAGTATTAGTATTTATGTATGTGACATCTAATATACAGGGTGTTTTTTTTTCGACCGTTCAAATTCTACATAGTGAATGTGTAGGTCATACTCACCAACTTTTACTATGGGGACAACGTCGAAATCGCGAAAAAAAAATCAGCTGTTTCATACAAATTGGCGGCATTACGCCGGCCGAAATGTATGAAACAGCTGATTTTTTTTCGCGATTTCGACTTTGTCCCCATAGTAAAAGTTGGTCAGTATGACCTACACATTCACTACGTAGAATTTGAACGGTCGAAAAAAAAACACCCTGTATATAACTAAATTTTACAATTATAATACATTGATTTAAACTTTCACGATTATCACTCATATTTTAACGACAAACGGGACTTAATCACGTAAACTAACGTATAATATTATCCTGACGTTTCGGAACCCATGGTTGCAGGTAGACTGATAGGATAATTCAACGTAAGTTTACGTGATTAAGTCCCGTCTGACGTTTACAATCATAATTTGTCACATTCAGCAAAGGTGTCTGTGGTTTTAGAGAGCCGAGATGGATGGAGATGGATTGTAATCTTTTAGCTGTCCTGCTTTTCCTGTTTAAACCTGGGGGAGGGAGAGAGACAGACCTGTCAGAAGAGTCGAAGAGGTCGTCGATATCCATGGCTACTATGCGGATGTTGTGAGTCTGCTTCAGCTGGGACCCGAGGTGGATGGTGAAGCTCTCTTCCATCTCTGCTGTCTTCACTCCCCCGCCGGGGGCGGGGAGAGGGGAGAGGGGAGATGACCTGCCAAGAAACAATTGTTAGATTATAGAGGTTAACGGATGGCTCAGGGTTAGAAGATTAGATGTTAGTCGGTTTCATTAAATCTAGTATCTGATGATATAATTGGAATAGGATGCTTAGCCAAGTTACCAATAGCTAGCGTTTCGTAGCGTATCGTAGTTTTCCCTCTCTGTCACTCTTTCATATTAGTGCGACAAAGACAGTTAGCTGCCTTTCGCTTACGACTGACGATTAAGCGTTAGCGATTGGCAACATGGCTAAGCACCCAGTATGCCAAATGGACCGCAGCAACAATACTTCGAAAATCGCCAATTTAGAGTATCTGCACTGCCGGGAAAGATGCTAAGAAGGCGATCAGAAAAATTATCATAAAACTTGATCGTAATAATATACGAAATAATATGTACAAAAAAACAGAGATCCCGAATAGATAGATACTTATATATTAGATTTGGTAAAAAATTGTTACTATTTTTATTTGGACACAAGTTTTTATCTTTACCAGTATAGTTCGGGTAATATTATTTGATCGACTGTTACCTTACTTATGACCTTTTGTTTTGCGATAACACTTACTTTATAGACAATCAGCAGTCTAGCACTTTTCTATTGTTAACGATGTAAAACAAAAGGTCGTAAGTAAGATAAGAATCGGTCAAATAATATTTCCCGAAATATACCCTGTATTAAATTTGTTTTTCGTTTCATTTAGTTACTCATCAAGACTAGTAGGCGAGAAATAACGAGTCCAAAGTGTGTGTACGTGTGTGTGTGTGTGTACTGACGGCGGCGGCGCCTGCCGCTCGAGCTGGCGCGCGAGGGCCTCGCGGTGTCGAGCGCGCTGCGCCGCCACGAGCGCGTCCAGCTGCGAGCCCCAGCGCGCGGCTAGCATGGCTTGCTGCTCGAAGTGTGTGTGTGTGTGTGTGTGTGTGTGTGTGTGTGTGTGTGTGTGTGTGTACTCACGGCGGCGGCGCCTGCCGCTCGAGCTGGCGCGCGAGGGCCTCGCGGTGTCGAGCGCGCTGCGCCGCCACCAGCGCGTCGAGCTGCGAGCCCCAGCGCGCGGCTAGCATGGCTTGCTGCTCGAAGTGTCGCGCCGCGAGCAAGTTGATCTGCTCCTCCGTGGTTGTCGTGTTGAGGTTGCGGAGGGCGTCCTCCATCTCTTCCGTTTGTCTGTGGGAATTCATTATCAACCTATAACAGGCTACTACTAGACTAGACTTAAAGAAAATTGTTCTGGATACCTGTCTCCTACCTTGTCTGACCTATGGTTGTCAGACATGGGTGTATACAAATAAAATCAAATCCAGAATAACTTCCTATCAAAGAGGTATGGAAAAGCATTCTAAAACTAAGAAAAATTCAAAAAATTAACAGTGAAAAAATAAGAAAAAAGACAAAAGTAAGAGATGCACTAACCCATGCGCTGAAAATGAAATGGCAATGGGTCACGTAGCACGCCTCACAGACAACAGGTGGACATTAAAAACAACTCAATGGGAAGGCCCATTGCACAAAAGGAAATTAGGAAGACCAAGGAAACGTTGGGCAGACGATATACGCAGAATAGCAGGGAAAGATTGGATGTTGCTAGGGACGGATAGGAAGAACTGGAAGGAGATGGAGGAGGCCTTTACCCAGCAAGGGGTTCATATTTTAAATAAGATGTGAGACAAAAATGTTAGTCATGTAAATGTTTTGGTATATGGAATAAATGGCTTATTATTATATTATTATTATATACTCGTAACAGGCTACTGGTGGAGAAACGTCTGTTATTACCTATGCTAACCATTCTGAAGTATGCTCACGATGTGACATTATAAAACAGATTCTTGGGATCCGAAGAGCCACCGCAGGGGCTCCGTAAGAGAAAGAAATAATAAAATAAGAAGCTGTTCTACAATGTCTGGTCCACAATTTCAGTGGCGAATTCGAGACAACTTTTGATAAGGTGACTTAGGCTGGTTACGTACTAAACCGCAACAATTATTTATTTGAAGTACTTTATTCTAATTGAAGATCCGTTAAAAAATCATAATTCTAAGGGTTAATCTTAAAGCCTAATCACAAAACCTATTAATGTTGTCACGGTTGGTAGTGCCAACGACTTCAAAAAGAAGCTAGATAAGCACATCGCCTCACGCGGCAGCTGCCTAGTGTTCCAGCTGTGGGCACCGACCTTTGCGTGAGTTGCGCGACATCAGCATCCCTGGCTGCCGCTTCTGCCCTCACTTCGGCTGCATAGCTTGCCTCAGCTCGCAGTACGCTCTCCAGCGCTGGAGAGTGGACCAGCTTGTGGTACATGGCTGCGAACACCTGTTAGACATTCATTCAGTCATTTTTTACTTAATAGCCGGGTCCACTCTGAATAAAACGCCTTACGAAGAAATTATCGGTAATGATTTTACAAAATGTATACTTACTGACTTATTGACGGCAACAACACACAAGGTTCTAAGTTCTGAACAAACCTTTGCCCCTTATACATTGTTGTCTTTGTTATATATACAACGTGAACTTGAAAGAACTCAGGGATGTCCTACGGTTCTGCAGAAAATAAGGAGGCTAGAAGGAAGTAATGGGGGAACGCAGCCGGAACAATAACCTGCAACTTCAGCAAAGGGCACACAGCAGATGCTCGACAGCCCGCTCGATTCCAGGCGAGCGTCCCTCCAAAACATAACATTGATAAGGGCTTTTAAAAAGATACTCCTCAACTGTGAGCGATTTAGCTAAACCGTCCCACTAACTTTTCATATTGGTGAGGAGAATAAAATGGGACCACCTCCAAAACCGCGAAGAACACAAGTGTCTCATACAAATGTCGAGATAATACCAAATAAAGTTTTTCTTTCTTGAATCTTTTCTCAATTTCGGGGTTGGTCCCATATTAAAAGTAGCTCAGTATGAGTTACACATATGACTCAAGATCATAGTGGCTCATGGAACATAAAAGAAAAAAGACTGTCTGATCTGAAAGTACCTCCTCATCAGAGGTGCCCCTCTGCTCAGCGAACTCATGCACATGGTCCCTGAACCTCCTCTCCCAGCGCCTGACGGCCGCCTCCCCCGCCTCGCCCCGCCTGGCGGGATCCCCCCCCTCGCCCCCCTCGCCGCGGCGGGCCGCGTCACCCCCCTCCCCCCGTAGGGCCTCCAGGAGGCGCGCGTCGCGCTCGTCGTGGTACTTCTTGCTTTCTGATGCTATGAAGGCTGATAGCTGTTCATTTAGTTCTGTGGGAAAATGAGGAAGGTTAACTCTTTTGGCTGGGCCAAGGTGGGCCAAAATGGTTTGAGACTGATTATAAATGGGAAACCTTCGATGGTGCTGGCCGTGGCATTGGCAGACCAAGAAGGAGATAGCGGGACAACCTGGACGCATTCTATCCAAATTGGCAGAAGAATTGTGGCCAAATGGAGAAAAAGAAGGGAGGCTTTTGAATATTAAACCAGGCAAAAATAAAAAAAACCCTTAATAAACAACATTCAAAATACTGGACATGGTCTTTGACCCAAATTCCAAGACTGCAATTGCTACATTATTACACCATTGGCTTCATGACCCTAAAATCCTTACCACAGATTATCATCCATATTGAAAAAGTGTGTGAAATCTATTGAAATAAAAATATAACACTACATCTCAATTAGGACAATGATTCTAATATAGCCCTTATTAAGCCTTTCTCTGCCTAAATCAATATACAGGGTGATCAAACCAAATGGGTCAGTATCAGTATGGAGATTTTGGAAATATATGGTTAGTATAGCGAAATTTTGTCTTAGGAACCATGACGTTGATTTAAGTAAATATGTGTATGTACTCGGACCAGGAATCGAACCTAGATTATTTTTAAATTAAATTTCAATGATTTTTCTTTGGATATTGGTTGTGTAGCTCTTTAATATTAAATGCTACTAAGAAACATGACATCTAAAACTAATAAATTCCCACATGAGCTTAGACCAGAAATGGGAAACATGGTCACATTTTCGCAACCCAAATATGAAGCGAATGCACTCCAGCTAGCAGGGGCAATTTTAGATATTCATGCATTTCATTATTATACTTGGTTTTAATAGAATTTACGAACAATGCATTTAAAATATGTGTAATTTGCAATGTACCTATGTTGTTGAATACTGCTAAACCTATGTGTTATTTAATCAACTTTTATTAATAGATTATTCTAACTAAACCATTAAAACAATAGTGCTTGAATACAGTGGCGTAACTATACCATCTGGGGCCTGTGGCAAATTATTTTGATGGGGCCCTATCAGTAAAAATCGTCAAATTGTACTCAGTTTAATTTTAAATGAACTGCCTCTTGGGCCGGGGCCCTCTTGGGTCGGGGGCCCGTGGCATTTTGCCAGCCCTACCACTCTATTGTTACGCCACTACTTCAATATGAATGTTGACAACTTCTATAAAAACCGGCGTCTTGATTTGCTAAAGTTCTTCAAAAGACTTAATCAATTCAAGAAGTTAATGAAAGGGGCGTAAACATTGAATTACTATTCTAACACTCTGTGTATTGGTATTGTACCCTGCATGGATTGCACCTGGGATTGTACCAGCTGTTCAATTATTCCGCAAAATACTTCCTGTCTGCTAATTATCTAAAAGCACGCACCATCCTCCAGATAGACAGGGACATGGAACATGCTCATGACGCGCTGGACGAGCTCTCGCGCCGCCCGCGGCCGCGGGATCTGCACCGGCACCTCCAGACGGAACACCACCTCCTCGTTCGAGCATGTTGGGTACGAGAACTTGAACGTTCGCGTCGTCTGCTCCACTTCTGCGGTCATTTCTGTTTGATTACTTTACTTTTACTGTTGTCGGTGGCATCAGGCGTATACAGTCAAGTTTAAAGATTATAAGTAAGCTATTTAAAACTTATCAACAGTAGTTTTAAGAATGCATTTAGATTACGCTATATTCCTGAATTTGTATACAATATAACGTCAATAGCCTTCGGCTTTTCGTTGACACTGTTGACAGTGACGTGAGTGACAGTTTAGAACGCGTTCAGATATGACTTCGTGACCGTGAGTTAAACTTTCTACAGCATTTGAACAAATTCCCTAAACTTTTGACCAAGGTATTATTTTGTATTCATGCCTATTTGTTGATTCACATAATGGATAAACTGGTAATATTAAAAACAACTGCTAAAATACTTTTACTAATAATAATATATCATAATTATGTAGTATCGGAACGTATCCTCGATTGACAGAAGTATTTCGTTCAGAAATAAATGAAAGATGGCTTTTTTTTTCTGTAAATAAAAATTTATGTGGATCAATGACAGTTAAAGACGGCGTACATTTAATTTTTTCATGGATAGCCATCCGTTTGAGTCTTTTTGTTGTTACAAAACTGAAGATTCAAAGAATTGCAGGACTACAGAAGATTTTAAAAACCTCCTTTTAAGTTTAACAACTGGTTCCAAGTAAAGATTATTTAAAATTCTGACCTTAATTTAGTTAAGTTTGACCTATAAAGAATGGTGGAATGACTCAGTTTATAAATATAGACAGACATAGTAACCCGAGAAGATTTAAATCCACTGTGTCTAAAGTCTAATCAGTTCATCAGAAATAGGTTAGCTCGAACATCAATGTAGCAGAACGAGCTGAGCCTATTGATTTGAGTTTGTACTATATATATATAGTGTGCAAGGCACGACCAGACCATACATCTCGCGCGCTTTCACTTTCCGAAGAAACTCTATTTCTTTGGTGCTAACAGATAGACAGACAGACTAACAGATGCACGTTTTAGTTCTTTTTAGTTGTAGGTATGTAACATATATCTACTAACAGTGAAAGCTATTAGTACCAGGATAGTACCTACAGATTAATATGGAAAGTCGAGCGAGAATGTATAGATCCTTGGGCCCGGGCCGTGAGGTGCTGTGTCGTGTGACTCGTGTGGGTGTAAGAGGAGTGTGAATGACAACATTGTGTATATAAAAAGGCCGAATTTCGGCGCATCTCACTTTGGTCAGACTTGCTTTAAAACTTTATTCCAACAAAATAGAATTGAATACATAGTATTCTTACAAAATTATCAGATCAGGTTCCGCCGACGGGGACAGTACTACACGAGTTGGTAATAGTAATACTATATTTTCATTATTTATAAATAAAAAAATGGAAACAATAAATTATTACATAAAGAAATAAATGTATTTGATGGTTCAGTTCGAGATGTGGTCGAAGGTGTCGGTGGAACCGGCCGGGCGGGTGTGGCGGCCTCGGGCCTCCTTACGCGGCCTCGCCGCCCTCCTCCTCCTCGCCGCTGGCGGTCAGCATGGTGATGAGCGCGGTGGTGTTGATGAAGCCCTTGTCGTCGATGTCCATCTGGTCGTAGGCCTCGTCGACCTCGTCCGCGGAGAACTTGTCGCCCCAGGTCATGAGCGCGTGCCTCAGCCTCTCGGAGTCGATGACGCCGTTCTCGTCGAAGGTCTTGAAGGCGTTGATGACGACGTCGTCTTCATCGGAGCCGCCGGACATGCGGGCGCCGAAGAGGGTCAGCAGCTGCGTGAAGTTGATGGGGCCGGGGGCCTCGTTCACCATCTCGTCGAGCTCCTTCTCGGAGGCGAGCCTGCCGAGGGAGTCGAAGGTGGCGCGCAGGTCGTTCTTGCCGATGATGCCATCCTTGTCGTGGTCCATCAGCTGGAAGGCCTGCAACAAGCAATCATGACTACTATTAGCGATATTCTTGGTTAACAATTTGTAAACTTTGTCTTTGGAATCAGTTTAAGTGACAGTGAGGAAAAATGGTACATCAAATCTTCGAGATACCTAACGGGTAAAGGATGTAAGCTGGGATTGTTGAAAATGAGTTGACGTCATAGTTATCTGTCCGGTATTCCGTGGAACAATGGCGGCGAGAGTCATGTTTACAAACACGAGCACGCGCCACATCTCCGACGTTACTTGCTAAGTTCATGGAAATATTGTGACCTACTAGCCGCTAGTATTCAATACTTATAGGACTGGAAACTACAGTTGATACTTGGCTATATGGCTATGACAGGTACAAGTAGGTACCTAATGTTGTCCGTGTTCATTTGTCTTGCGTATTTTGACCAAACTTCCAAAACTACAATAACATAACGTCGCTATGCTTACTCAAACTCGTATCTGTAACACTGATTTGATGAAAAAAACCCGTATTTAGAGTGAGCAAAAGGGCCAAATGTTGATTACATCATACAGATCCAAAGTTGAATAAGAATAGCGACGATAATAAAAATAAAAATGAAAGACGTATTTTAACAGCAACTGCCAAAAAATCATGTCATGTTGTTAGGTAAGTAGCCATACACTTCAGTTAGGGCAAGACAAAAGACTTTCATGGTTGTGTTGTTTATCTTTGTTGGAGACCATTGCAGGAGTTCTGCAACGTCATCTCACATTTTCGCATCAGCTAAGCCAAGACTAATGAATTCCCGAGTGTTTTTGCCAAGGACTGTCTGGAGCATTACCTCCTTGAATTCGGCGACCTGCTTCTGGGTGAACATGGAGAAGACATTGGAGCCGGTGCGCTTGGCTTTGCGGCTGCCGCGGGAGCTCTGGCGCTCGCTGCCGGACGACGGCGCGGGCGCAGCGGCGGGCGCCGCCTCTTCGGGCGCGTCTTCTTTCGCCTTCTTCTTCTTTACCTTCTTGTCCTTATCCGCCTGGAAGAAAAAGATTGAAGCTTTTAGAAAAGAATAAGGTTGCTAGTTGAAACGCTTGAAAATAATTCAAACTCTATAAAGCTCTTGAATTGGAGCACTGAGACGACAGAGACGGGCCATTCGGTTTGAGAGATATTAAGATTAAGGTTACGAATAAAATGTATTCTCATATCAAAATAAGTACTGATAATGAACGAAAACTTTCGTTGTAATTATGCTAATATTTTTTCTAATAAGTACCTGATGTACATCGTTATCGTAACTACTCAATTGAGATTGCTGTTTTCTATTCACATTGTTTTTATTTATTTATTGAGACTGCTAAAACGAAAAATATTATATGAGATAGTAAGGCCACACGCATCCCATAGTTTACGTCGTTAACTCGGCTCGACCTCCCGAATTTATGACGTTCACGAATGCTGACGATTGACGGCAATTAGTCTTTAATTAGCTAAAAATCCATGTTCCCAATTATCCCGTGCATTATTCCTAAAATTGTTTTTGCACCGGAAGCTACTGCCCGGTGTACCCTGATCTCTAGATCCATACGAACTGCGTGTAACCTAAGGTCCAAGGATCCCTAGTTCCGTAAATATTGTGAGTCGTCCAGCTGATGCGCACGCGCCCGGTTTGGCCTGCGCGGGCGCCGCCTCTATATTTAGCGCGTCTCGGTTTACACGTACTGTTCACAGGCGTTATGTAAAAATCCAGAAATAAATCGGCACCGTGCCAGCTTCTTTCTATTGGAATGTTATCACATGGCTTATTGCTCTTACTTATTGGCACGAAGTTATTATTGTTTATTTTTAATTTAGACATTTGGAAGTAGGTCAGTCCAAAGTTGTCTCTATGCTAGCTTTAGATCGAGAGACTCTGAGGAAATTTTTGTTTTTCATAAAAATTGCGATTTTAATATTTCTTGTTTCACGGGTGTATAAATCCCGATCTTTTGATAGGCTTGCGCGGGGACATGGATCCAAAACGTATATGCTCTTTGGATATTGTTATTATTGTTGCCATTAGTTTTTAATTTATGTTGGAGGTACTTAATATTGAATTAAGCAATTATTATTAGTATTTTCGAATTATACGCATCATCATCTTTACTTTGCTCGGGTTGAATAAGTTGCCGAACCAAATAATGGTATCCAGGGCAACTCATTGATGGACGATCCTAACATCTTGGCAGATTCTGTAAATCCTGTCTGCGTCCAGTCAAGACAATTAATGCTGATCTGCACTTAGAGATTTAACTATGAGAGGCAAGATCTTTCTCAATAACGAGTTTCACTTTTCCTTAAACATCAAGGGAAGTTTAAGATCCACGTCCTAGTTTTTAATAAAGTCCCGATGTTCATTGAGTTTATTATTGTTGCATTGCTGCATGCATTATTCAATTTGTTCTCGATCCTAGGTGTTGGTTTGATTTGGTTGCGAACACGCGAAGATGTTTAAGTTTTCCGATACTAAGTTAACTCAGTGGCGACGAATCTGTTTGCAAACGCGATCCCTGCAGCTGATAGCGCAGTCTTCCGGCACTAGCGTCACGATCACTACACATTGCACTTCACTTCACGTCACGTACTCACCATTGTGCTGTGTTGTAGAAGGTAACGAAGGAGAGACTGTACCGCTCGGTAGTCCCGCCCTGACTCCGAGTTGCCGGCGCTTCCCGGAGGAGCAGAGGTTGTTCCTTCCCCCTCCCGCGTTCCCCCCCACGCCGCTCGAGCTTGCTACCATTTATAGTTCGACGTGTCTGGAGCGGCCGCGGGCTCAGAGCGGGCCGGGCAGCTCGCGGGCTCGCCCGTCTTTTGTTTATTTTCGTAAACACCAGAAACGCACCTGAGGCTGTCACCCCCTCCCGCCCGCACAATCGCCCGATATCGATGGTCGTCATCAGGGGTTATTCCTGACTGTGGAATGCTGCGACTCATTGAGCTTAAAACACAATTCCGCGTTGGAAAATCTGGGTCTCCTACTAGCCCAGGACCACGCATTTCCCTACTTACGACTAATAGAATATGATTAAAAAGCTTTTAAATTCCGAGAATTTAAAAGCTAGAATGCTAGAATTAGGTTCCGATGTTAGCGTGCCTATCAATATGACAAGTCATCATAAGTATCACCATCCTCGGTACCTACATGTTATGTATGTTCAATTACGCTGGCAGTTGTAAATACCTCATCTCGCATTCACAAACGGACCTTGTATAATATGTGCTGGTCTTGACTCTACATATCACAATTCTCATTTTTGACATTCGTCATATCATGGCATGAGTACAATAGTGCGTAGGTACCTACTTTATGAATGAATCTATTTATACACGTACATAAAATTTATTACATATTTGCTGATATTACAAGCTGTAGCCTGTGCGACGACAGCCTCCACAGGCTGTGATCGTGGAAAATGACCACCATCATCAGCCTATATTAATGCACTGCGGGACAAAGGCCTCTCCTGTTACCTAAATGACGCACGCATTAGAAGGTAGAAGTCCATAATCACCACGCTGGGCACACAGATTGGCGAACGCAGTAACCGTGTCAACTACGATGACGCTGCAGCAGCCCATCATCAATAAAATCACAGAATAGTCAGTGATACTTCAATCCCTTGGTCGACTCTTACGATACGCATAGAAAGACCCCAATTGACAAGTTGTGTTCTTACTGCCGTCACCACAATATACACCCGAATAACAAGCTTTCAGCTTTCGCGTTTGGTGTCTAAACCACTCGGCCACTCCAGCTCTTCAGCTCTGGGTGATCGCAATAGTGTGTTCTCTATGATCACGCTGCTGCCCGCTGCCCGTCCTCAAACTCCGATAAATAAATGGTCAATGACACTTCAATCCCTCAGTCGACTCTTACGACTTCCACGGGAATAAATGAGGTGGTGACAAAATGTATTCTTTTGCCGTCATCTTATGACTAAATACTGAACAAATTTAAATTTCCTTTTATAATTGGGACAGTCTCATATCTGATACCTGTTTGGGTGATGATTTAGCTACTGTCGCCATTCTCTTCGAAGTGATTCAAAATATTCAAATAGGAATTAACTAAGTATATTTGTAAGATGTTGATTGATAGTGATGGATATATGAAATCTAATGAAGTGGTGATGTGTAGCCGACCATGACCTGACTCTACGCTATGCACATGAACTTACTTTTTATCCGGCTCGCTCGCACCAATACGCGAGTACGAGCGGAATAGATAGAAAGTAAGTCTGCGTTAATAATGAAGCGGCAGCTCATGGCAAGCACACAGTTGGCTAATCAGCAGAGCATCGTCGCAATGATGAACGACTGCCAATGAAAATATAAGCTCTTGGGAATAAAATAAACAATCTTTGTAGTTGATTGTGTAGTCAGGATTCCATCCTGCCTCCCGGTGGACTGCCTAATTGTAAGCAGCAACCATATCCTATGGATGCCTGCTGTAGTAGAGTGTGAACAGGCCATTAGATATGGTGGTGTAAAGGCGGCTTAAGAAATCTTGACAGATGTCACACCACCCATCCCCGGCCTCTTCACATTACGAATAGCAGCCGAGGGGCCGCACATAGTGTGCCACTAAGAGGGATAGACATAGTCACTTACTACTAAGAAGATACTTGTGTGTGTGGCACTTAGACTTAGCATCTAACACACACACACAAAAAAAATAGTGGCACAGTGATAAGGACGGACGATTATCGTTCCTTTTCACTTCCACTAGTAAAAAGTTTCATAAGACCATCCCTTTCGTTCTTGCTATTATTATTACGTTGTCAAATCCATATCCATATTCTAAATCCATGATAGCAGCAGACTTATAAGCATTACTAACTGTACGAATATTTTATAAGAAGATAAAACAGAAATATATAAACGAAGACCGAACAAATATCTTTTATTTCAACAACTATTACACCTGCAACTCTAAAAGAGTCGCAAATGCTTTTTAAAGCGGGATTGCGAATTTTGTTGTTATGGTGTAACTTTTTTGAGCGCTGGCTACCTTAATTTTTATTATTGAAAAATTGGTAAGTAGACTGGCATTACATTACTCGCCATAGGTTGTAGAAGCGAACCCAAAACGCCAAAAGCCAAGTACCAGACGGTGCAAGTTGTGTTGCTATTTAGAAAACTAAATTTCAGTGCTAATAAAAAAATGTAGGCACCTACAACAAATAAACATATAGATTACAGGTGATTGTTTTTGTGACTGGTGCTCTATAAAGAGTTAAACCATCGTTGCGCCATAAGCATTCCATGAGCATTCATTTCATTCATGAGCTCCTGCATCATCAGTATTGTAGGATCACAAGCACGACAAATTGTTGCCGGTCAATATGCCGGTGTACGCAGTTGGTGATAGATACGCAACTTTTTGAAGTTTGAATGTGAATAAATGGCTTTACCTACATTAAGCATTTTGGTTGCAATTGGCGTTTCTACTTTCGATGTACGATTATCGTCTTAGCTATGAATGTATAGGTATGGGTACGTGCATAATTTAAGATCTATTTTTACAAGCTTTTGCACTCTATGTAACATTTTCGTCCGGCAAAATTTCGGCTGAAATCAGTTTTGAAGCAGATACGAGTACCTAACATGTCAGTTGGATGGCAATGTAATGTAGTTATATCATGGAGCCGAGCTGATGATGGCGTCAGTAGGTGGTCAACTGGTCACAGTACCTATGGTAACAAACAGACGTAACCCTATCAACTTTGGGTTCCTTATATAGACACTGTCTTAATGAGTACCTACAGTAGGCTTATGATGGTACCGCGTCTAATCTTTTGTCAGTTGCCGTCACGTTCTAACTAGTATGCTAGTGCGAAGGTGCCGCGTAGCACAATAAATGGATAATACGGGACTATCATCATAACTCACCTGGTACAAAAAAATCCGATAGTAATAATTGGCACTCCATTTTTTTCAAAAAAACATAGGTAACATTTATCAGACAGGCTATACTTACGTTAACTGGGGATCGAAATGTGCTTATTATTATCTATTAAAAGTACCTATACACGTTTCTCCATCATTATGTCATACAATACCGTACTTTTATTAAAATATGTAAATATCTTAAGAAAAGTTACACAAATCGTTCTAGTCCCACGGCTGTGCCCAGGGGCGTAGCTAGGGTAAAAGGCGCCCGGGGCAGGCGCCAAATTTGCGCCCCCCCCCCTTAACTGAACTTAAAGGGTTCCTAGTTAGTACTTTTTTTTTCCTGCCTAGTAGCTTGATTATTGGAAAAAATTACGTAATCCTAAAAGTGAGCCATTTAAGAGTTCCGTGAAATGGCTCACTTTTAGGATTAAGCAATTTTTTCCAAAATTCAACCGACTAGGCAGGATAAAAAAGTTGATTTTCAACCGACTTCAAAAAAGGTGGAGGTTCTCAATTCGAATGTGTATATGCAGGCATACTGTATACTGTACTACATTCTAACAAGACATTAAATTTAGTGACTTTAGATGCCCAGCAGTGATTTTATCTATATAAAACTAACGTGAAAGATTGATAAGAAAACTAATTTAGAAATCAGAAGTTTGTGTACAATGTAAGTACATAATTAAATGTCTTGTTAGAATGTACAATATGCCTATATACACTTAGGTGCAAATGTGTCCCAATGTTACTATTTCAATTAAATGTCAAAAATTTGATGATAATTAAAATATTTCAAGAATACTTATAGTGGTATATTATCTTCCAAACAGACTAACAAATTGGCTACATAATAATACAGATTGTCGTAGATATTTTGACACAAAAACATTAAAATTTAACCCTTTTTATTTTTCGCCTCATATGAAAAATCTATAGTACCTGTAAAACAAAGTTTGAACTTTTCGATTCCTTTTATTTCCTTCTTTTTTTAAACAAGTGATATTAATATTTTCTGTACAGATGGGCCTTAGTTAATAGAATACGGACTAATAATTAAAAAAACTATCTCGGGCCATGCTCAGTGTGGGGTTACGTAGTTATTTAAAAACGGCTGAGCAGATTATGTTCGAAATAGTTTTATTTTAAAGTATTCTATAAGCACAGTGATTCATATTTTTTGGACCTACGGATCAAAGTTAGAGGGGGGGGAGGACACATTTTTTTTTTGTTCTGGAGCGATTATCTCCGAAAACATTGACTTTAGAAAAAAAAACATTCTTTCAAGACCCTTATTCTTTTTAAAAGACCTATTCAATGATAACTATACAATTACTTACAGCAAATAAAAAAAACATTTCCACCTCACCAATTGGGGACGTACCCGAAAAATTTTTGTTTTCTACTTTTTATTGTACTTTTTGTTGGAATGATTAATACGTAGGTATACCTGTACCAAATTGCAGATTTGTAGTATTAACGGCCACTGAACTATGCTGCGGACAGACGGACATGGTGAAACTATAAGGGTACCGTTTTTGACATTTTGGCTACGGAATCCTAAAAACGTTATTTTCTGAAAACCGTATAAGCGACGTACGTCAGAAACTGTCAAACATAAGAAGCTGAAACTTGGTAAAAATATCTAATAGAAGCCATTAGGGGTGCTAAACATAAAAAAAATCATCCCCTACAATCAAAGGTCGCATATGTATGAAAGTCCGAATATAGCCTTTGTTCGAAGCTAATAAGTACTACATTTCCATACTTATGGTAGGTACTAAAAATTCTGCAAATAAGGTATTACGCGGTGAAGAGAAAAAAAATCTAAAGAAACCGACAAAAAATACAGCACCTACGGACTTTATGAAATAAAGTTTTAAAATTGACCTTTCTGTAAACATTTTTGATTTCTTTATGTGTAAATTATGCATAAGGAAATTAAAAAAATTGGCTGGTTTGAAGCGCCCCCCCCCCCCCTGATATTGCGCCCGTGGAATATGTACCAATCTAGCATTTTTTTGAAATTACGCATAAAGATTTTCTTTATGTTTTCATTGATTATGCACAAGGAAATCAAAAATGTTGGCCGATTTGGCGCCCACCCTGATTTGTCGCGGGCGCCAAAGGGTGGGAATATGTACCTTTCTAAAATGTATGCATACCTACAGATTTTCTTCATATGTAAATTATGCACAAGGAAATCAAAATATTTTGCCGATTTGGCGCCTCTTTTAATTTGACGCCCGGGGAAAATGTACGTCTAGCATTTTAATTTTTCTTATGTATAAATTATGCAAAAATATATCAAAAATTTTGGCCGATTTGGCGCCCCCTCTGATTTGTCGCGGGCGCCAAAGGGTGGGAAAATGTACCTTTCTAAAATTTACGCATACCTACAGATTTTCTTCATATGTATATTATGCACAAGGAAATCAAAATATTTTGCCGATTTGGCGCCTCTTTTAATTTGACGCCCGGGGAAAATGTACACGTCTAGTATTTTAATTTTTCTTATGTATAAATTATGCAAAAGTATATCAAAAATTTTGGCCGATTTGGCGCCCCCTCTGATTTGGCGCCCGGGGCACGAGCCCCCCCTGCCCCCCCCTAGCTACGCCACTGGCTGTGCCCACGGTACCTAAGCTCAATTTCGGTAAGCGCAATTTATAGTACGGTTAAACTTTACATCATTTTACCCGAAACTCGCAAAGCAAGTAGTATCGCTTCCTTCTGGTAAGTATGTTATTTAGACACCATACATACATAGATAGCTATGGTGTCTAAATAACATAATAACAAATATAATTGTGATAAATAATCACAAATAATGTGTTCGCCGGTGTTCGAACCCGGAACCTCAAGTTTCGTAGGCACCTACGGAGACTGACAATTAATCAATTAGGTATGAAAAGCCTGGAAAAGTTTCGGCAAGTCCACGCCGCAGGGGGCGGGCGGTGTGGATTACAATGCGTGACTCAGGGTCTGTATTCTATTCGCTGTTGGCGAATGTTGGCCTCTGACAAAACCAGCGGCTCTCAAAATCCGCATGTTTCAAGGATTTGTCTTTATCGTTCTAATGACGCCTTCGTTGGAGTGATGGAGACAATAAATTCTCGAAATTTGCGGAAATTCGGAGTAGTAACCGGTAATTTGTGTCAAACACTTGACTGTCAGACAGTCAAGTTAATGTCTATACGAGTATAACCAGCTGGCTGGATAATAGCTAATTGAGTCGAACACTGCATAGCTTGCGGTACTTTTTCTATACATAGATAGATACTTACCCCACGCTTGCACCTTACACAGTTAAAGCGGGATGCATTGTTTGCGATAGTTTTGTAGGTTTTACTACTTTATAATCACTGAATGTAGGATTTAATGAAACTGATAGGATATTAATTTAAAGTCACTGATTGTAAGAAAAGATAGTTTATTATAACACAACTCCACAAGGTCAAATCAGAAGGTATAACACAAAATAATAATTTACTTAATGAGTGATTCTACTATGTCCCTTGATACTGGGAATTGGGAATGAACCGGGCAAGTCGCTAAGGCCACGGTCGTACTGCACACGCCGCACGCTACCGACAACGTCCCGTCGGACGCAGCATCTGAGGCCTTGGTCGTACTGCACACGCCGCACGCAGCCGACAACGTCCCGTCGCACGCAGCGTCTGAATGGTGTGTTCGAGAATGCTCGGGAATGGTCGCTTTCGCCCGCTGCGTGCGGCGTCCCCCCCGCCATACACCATTCAGACGCTGCGTGCGACGGGACGTTGTCGGCTGCGTGCGGCGTGTGCAGTACGACCAAGGCCATGATGTATGGCGGGGGGACGCCGCACGCAGCGGGCGAAAACGACCACTCCCGAGCATTCTCGAACACACCATTCACCCGCTGCGTGCGACGGAACGTTGTCGGCTGCGTGCGGCGTGTGCAGTACGACCAAGGCCTAAGCGGGGGCTAACTGACGCTGCCCGCGCCTCGCGGCCGGCACCTCGATTGCTATGTCAGCATATTGTTCATTACATATGTGTCCCTACAGTTTTATTGATAAAATACTTGTTTTATGTAGTGAGGCATTTGCAATAAGAAAAAAAATATTTCTTTTTCAGTTTTGGCAAAATTAATGTAAAATTACTTGCTTCTTTTAGCCTCTCGGGAATATGCTGTTAAAATGTTTCCCTTTCCACATGGGCACCTTTTATAAGTGATTAGCCATTAAAGCCATTATTAGCCATGAAACAACTGGCAGTTAAGAGTGTTGCTGTCGCAACTACTTTGTCCGAACCTGCCTGTCTATTTTTCTTCCATTGTCAGTCATCCGCAGACCACGAACCCTGTAAGTGTAAAGTGCTCGAAACGTCGGAATGAAGTTAAAATTAGTTAATATACGCGAGTTTATCCGTTTTCATAGTTTTATTTCATGTGTAACCCTCTTGGTAACCGAAGAAAATATTACTTTGTCCGAGTTAAAAGTTCTGTAGGTGATGAGAATACCGATTCTGCGCGTGAGTCAAGCTCCGATTTTAGCGCGCTAGGGCGGCGCCCACACAATACATTTTTATCTGACTATAAGACGGCAGACATGTATTTTCCTATCCATAACTGGGGTTATGTGACTTCGTAACACATCGTGACCTTTATAAAAGCGCCTGAAACTTCCATTCAGTTTCCCCCCTTGACCGAGACTGAGAGATTATAAAATTACTCTAAAATGGTGTTTAAATTCAATAAGAATTTGATACATTCCTGTTAGAAATTTAGATTAACTAGGAGACGAGTTTGCGAGTTTTTACTTTCGCTAAGCTTACTTTAGCTAAGATAGAAACGTCGTGATAGTCAAGCGTTTGATATATAATACCAATTAAGACGGGCAGGTAGACCGATACGTCGTTTTTCTATACGCAGTTTCCGTCATCGTTGGTGAAGGTGTTCTGGGCCCATAACCTAAATGACTGTAAATGTACGTTGCTGTCGTTTAAACACATTTTAATAGTCCCGTCCTCGTAAACAGGTGTCTAAATAATACGTACATGTATATACATATATAAGTACTCAACGATTTAATTCATCGTAAATACAGTGGTGTACAGTCGACGTAAAAGATATCATTACGGTTTGGGTGCCAAAAATATATTTACACGACTTTATTGCCTTGACATTAAGGTATTTAAATATTTATCATACGGGTTACTCACGTAATTTAAATATAAAAAATAAAATAAAAAATAAATAAATATCTGTGATAAATATTCGAGGTTTGAGTCTCACGTTAGTTATAATTCTAAAATTGACATTAAGTTCGTGTAAATATATTTTTGGCACCTAAACCATAATGATATCTTTGACGCCGACTGTACCTACATATTTAATGGCTGTCTTTGTATTTAAGTATCTATATGTATCTATCTATTATATATATATATCGTCGCCTGGTACCCACATCACAACAAGCCTTAATTGAGCTTACCGTGGGACTACTTAAGTTGATTTGTGTAAGATGTCCCAAGATATTTATTATTATAAAAATGGCCTTTGCAATTCTTCATCTTATTTTGGCTAAATATCCTGATACGTTTTTTATTCTTTGTATTTTTTTCCATTCGCTTTCTTGCCTTCATCATATACCACACTTTAGTTTTATCATCCAACTGATGCACCGCCTAAGTGTAGCTGATGATGACGTCACGTTATGATTGAGTTATAATAGAGATTGACGAGAACACATCATGTTTAACGTGTTTACCCATGTACTGGGAGCGCGCCCCACGACGTCCCGAAATAGACGGCGGAATATTTCAGAACTGGGGCAAACATCTCTCCGGCTCCGGCTCCGGACAGGACAGGTGTATTCTCAACCGGGTAGGTACCCGGAAATATGACGCGGGCTGTGGTGACGTTGCAGTGACGTGCTCTGTGGAGTAGTGGTGTATGCTTAGCACATGATTGGTATGTCAGTATGTCGCCGCGAGATAGATTTTCCATCTCTTACTAACTATATGAATAAAAGAGGGATGGATAATCTATCCCGCGGCGACATACTGTCGCACTAATCATGTGCTAAGTCCCCTGTTATGTCTAATGATATGTATACATTATTTATATGGACATGATATACGACTATATCGTGACAAAATATATATTTAGTCAATCAAATATTGGGAGTTTGAAATATTGACTTGCCAGTCCTAATAAATGTTAGCGCATCTTAGGCTGCGTTTCCACCAGAGATGTGCGAAGATGTGTTTCCATACAAACGCAGCCTTAAAATGATGCAAATAATTTAGAAATAAGCTTTTTATTATGAAATTGCTACGTACATTAAAGGCACACACATTTTTCATTGTTTAAATGGGCATTTTCGCGAGAAGAGATCCAAAAAAAATTTTTTCTTAAGGTAGGTAAATTTAATGTTTTTCCTACTCAGAATAACGAGCTCTTTCAATCTAGGAGAAAAAAAGTACAAGAAAAAAATGGCCCCACATTTTTCATACATTTTACATGCTCTCCACTTTGTAACCGCTGTACAAAGTGTTTGAAAAACGGTTACGTAATAGAAACAAAAATTTGGGACACTTTTTTTCTTCTAGTAGGATCGAAAGAGCTCGTGATTCTGAGCAGGAAAAACATAAAATTTACCTGTTTCAGAAAAATAAGTTTTTGTATCTCTTCTCGCGAAAATGCCCAAATGCTGTAATAGTTGATCTTATCTTATCAATGGCAACTCAAGCTATGATGACAAGTATTGGCCCCTACAGTGTCGGGCACTAGTACTTCTACCTTACCATTTCTGCCCAAAAAAAACTGAGTTTTTTTTTCTAGTTATTCCATTAAATATGCAGATGGCAGCACCAATTCCCACGCTATACCAGAAACCCCGAAGGGATTCGGATAGGAGGCGTCTAGCACGTAATGCCTTAGAGCATGGTCAAAGACGCCTAGCCTTAGAACAGATAGCATCATACCCGATAAATTCGAACGGTGTTTGCTGAGCTGGAGTGGCCGAGTGGTTTAGGCACCAAACGCGAAAGCTGAAAACGTGGGTTCAAATCAACCACTTCTGGCGTTGGCAAACTCGGTATTTTTTTTTTGGTGTACGACATCTAATATAAAAAAAAACACTAGTCATTTATTCCCTTAAAAATTTTAATTGCCGTGTGGTGACGGCAGTAAGAATAAAGGAGGGAGGGCAAATTGTCCTATAAACCAATAACGACAAACGGTATGCCTCTGGATAGCTTATCTTAAGCTCCGTAACTTTTACTATGGCAGGAACTTCCAAACATGTGTGTGAAGAAACTTAATAGCACTTAAAAACTGGAAGTTACAGAGTATTTAACCATCGCAAGTGTTCGTGATTGACAGTTAGTGTCCGTCATTATTACTCGTTCCCAATAAGTCTTAAATTAGTAAAGTGTTTAATTTCCGCAAATATTATGTCGTAGTCGCTAGACCGTCTCTGCCTAAACAAAAATTGTAGTGTACAAAACAACCTTTCCAAAAATATATACTTTGTTGTTATTGGCTATTAGGCCAGGGTCTATACATTTTTGCCCATCCTCCTTTGTCATCACCTCAACTCTTTCCACTCGTGTCGTAAGAGTCGACCAAGGGATTGAAATGACACTGACTATTCTGTGATTTGATTGATGATGAGCAGCAGCGTCATCATAGTGGACACATTACTGCGATTGCCAATCCGCGTGCCGAGCGTGATGATTATGGGCATTTACCTCCTAATGCGTCTATACGCATAGTTAATAGGAGAGGCCTATGTCCAGCAGTGGACTGATAGGCCGGATGATGTGATGTGACGTGAATTTTAATTATTCCTCGCAAATTCGCATTATCCATTAAATGGTCGTTGGATAGTGTGCGGTTAGTCGGTCATCGATCTTTGCTGTTGGTGTCTATTAGTTATAATCACAACACAAAGAATCTGATATATGAGGGTGGCCAAATAAAAGTGCATTCCCGTTGCCTGTGAGGTCTAAGGCCTCAGAAATAATAGGTCCCTAGGTTTTTGGGAGTTTCAGAAGGGACGCTTTTTATTCAAAAGATCTACCAACGTACTATAGGAGCTACTATAACTAATAGAACTAGGATTTATAAAACTTGAACTAATTTAAATATTAGATGTTATATACCAATGAAAAATAACCAGGATATCAACTTACCCGGAACCTGCAGAGCTTCGTCTTAGGCAGTCACCTAGTCAGTAACAGCTAGGTTACCGAGGCTGATCTAATATATTCAAGCACATTTTCCAGTAACAACAGCCATAGGAAAGCGATAGATGCACTCCGGGCAACTGCAACAGGTCGATGACGTCTTAAAGTGCAATTCCACTCGCGTGCGACAGCCGTGACGTCACATCTCCCACCTATCGCCGTCTCACCTAACTTGAACTTGACTGCCCAGTTGAGCCTTTCACTTGGCCGCGCCATCGTCTCCGCGCAGCGTGGCAGTATATTAAAACATGCGCCTGAGTCCGTGAAACTACAATAAATAGTGATAACATGTAAACAGTGTGCAAGATGAGAAACGGTGTTAGTCATGTGGTACCAAAGGTGTTAGGTTATTTAGTTTTAGTATTCTTAGGTGAGTCGAAAGTTTCACTTTTGTTGAGCAATCGCTTCGAGTTTTGCTATTGACAGATTAGGTTCATGTTATTGCTTAATATAGAAAGCTTATAAATACTTAAGTGTAGGATACTTAACTTCCGTAGGTAACTAGCTATCTTGAAGAAACAGTTTTCAAGGTAATTGTTTAATAAACACAAGTTGATTGTAGGAACACTAGGAACCTGATCAAAATCGTTTTATTTCCGGTTATGACTTATCACTTATTAGAGTCTTATTAGATTTTTATTTGGACTTTTACAATAGGAATAAGAAACGAGATACTTACCTAAATAAATGTGAAATTAAAAGTGTATTTATGGAGGGCATTGATTTATTACTTATAAACATTTTCGGACTTTTAGAATATACATATAAAATACCCCTATTATTCGAAATATGTACTCAACTCAAACCAAACATCGATATGCCGCGCGATAAAATATAATAGACACCCCTATTTAAAATGTAACGTTTTTTTGTAGATGGCTAGATGCCCAGCCAGACCGACAAACAGACAAACGGACAAGGCTATATTACTAGAGTTTCGTTAATCTTATGTTTTGGAAATAGTTTTACCATTTATCAGTCAAATGAAAACGGTGCAAGAGTCGAGAAAATTCAAATAATACCAAATAGTAGGTATCAAAAGACTAACCAATTCATTACAACCGCACTATAAAACGTCAGTACCTTGTTACATCGGTGACATTCGATGACAACAATAACAGTGAAATTGTGTCTAAGCTTCTCAGAGCCTTGGATATCAGTGATGCTGTGAAATTGTATGTTAAATGACTTCCAACGCAAAGGCGTAACAGCTAAACCCATCCTTCGTATTTCCAGACACGAGTTCAGGGCTGGTCCTCCGCGCCCTCATCTCTCAGCATGGCCTCCACGGGGAGGTGGAGTTCTCCCGCAAGGCCGAAGGCCTCGTGGCGGTCCGGACGGCCCTCACGCCCACCCTGCAGCACCCGGAGCATGCGCTCCGCTGGGCGGTGCATTCCTTCCCGGTGGACTACAGGGAGGTGACTGACGAGAGGTGCTCGCGGCTGGGACCCGTGCTGCATGACTTGACTGACGAGCTGGGGTATCTACTGGTGCCTGGGAAGGTAAATTAATGGGGCTATATTATATGGTCCATATATTGATTGAAACTTTCACGATTACCACTCATATTACAACAACAAACGCAACGTGTCTTAATCGCGTAAACTTTAACTTTATCCTGATGTTTCGGGTATGACGTTACACCCATGGACGCAGACAGACTTCTATGGTCCATGTACGAAGACAGGCTTTAAGTAAGATCGAGACAAGCAGTTAGCTGGTGGTAGCTTTAGTTGGGCAACTTGGGCCATTCACATTCCTTTTCGCTGTAGATAAGTTATTAATGAAAGGTGTTTACATTTTGGACCAATGCTGCTTTTTGACATAAATATAGACATATTTATTCGGTAAACATACAAGATTGTTTTTGAATTACTTACTTACAAATACCCTGTAGGACGATGATTTGGGATATATTATCTGCTCGTGTCTGGCAACGTAGCTAATAAACTGTTTTCGTGCATAATAAGTCATCGCGCAAGTACTTACATTTCTTTATTTTGAAATACTTAAGTGACTCTGACACGAGTTAGTGCTCCTTTATATGTAGAAACCATCAAGCACCGTAATATGCTTTGCTGAGAATTTAACTTCCTTACAGTATTTTTCCTTGGCTCATGTTAGAAAAAATATAAAAAGAATGACTTCTTCTTTGTCACATTAGGATCAATTTTCAGAAACGTATTCCTTAATTGCAGGATAATGCAGAATTCGAGACCAAAGTCCCGCTGACGGGCCCCACCGGCCTCTGGGGCCGCAGCCTCCGCCTGGAGTCCGCGGAAGGCCGCGTCATGTGCGCCTCCATCCTGGCCGTGGACGAGGAGGCCGAGTCCTACGCAGAGGCCCAGTTCAACTCGCCTGTGGCTGGCACTGTCACGTTTAGGTAGCTGCTGTTTAGCTAGCTAGTCTTCTGATTATGGAGGCAGTTTGGGAGAATAGGCACAGATGTAATCAAATCTCGTGCAATTCAGCTGAGAGAGAGGAGTCCCAAGCTTCGGTTTTGGTACCAATAATTTGTTTTTTTCTTCTTATTAGTACCTACTGTTTTTGTGTCATGTTATCATGTGTGTGATTTGGCAAAATATACAGGGTGGAACGGAACAACAATTCAACAGTTCATCTTAATGGTTGGTTTACACGGTCGGTAGCCGAAAGGATCGTCGTTCCGTTCCACCCTGTAGATAGTACGTATATAGGAATTTTAAGTATACGAGTATCGAAATTTCCTTGAGAACTTCGTAACATTTTAATGATTGATGTGTTTATGTTATTTCGCCCAAAGGCTTAATTTAGTTATGCAAAAGGCATCTGGGGAGTTTGGGAATGCGGATGTTGCTTG
>JALPQI010007770.1:0-41984 GCA_025490895.1 Thaumatotibia leucotreta | reverse complement strand
AATAAAAAAATAAAAAATAATAACTAATCCCTAAACCAGACATACACAAATGATGCTTTACCTTTGGTAAAGCTTTTGTCAGTATGTCTGCCAACATAAAATCGGTTGGTAAGTACACAAACCTAAAATTTGTATTTTCCTTAAGGACATTTCTGATAAAATGGTATCTAATATCAATATGCTTGCTTCGGGAGTGAAACACTGGATCATTTGCTAGACAGATTGCCCCTTGGTTATCCGCGTGTAAGGTTACTTGTGCAAACTCACCCAATCCAATCTCACACAGCAAACTGTTGAGATACATAGCTTCCTTCATGGCTGACGCTAAACTGACATACTCCGATTCACACGTGCTGGTCGCGATGCACTTCTGTTTCTGAGACTTCCACGAGACACACGCACCACCTAACACAAAAGCATAACCAGAGTATGAACGTCTATCCAATACGCAACCTCCCCAATCTGAATCTGAGAATCCATTCAAAGACTTACCAGTTTTTGTGTACACAAGGCCATATTCCTTCGTCCCCTTTAGGTAACGCAATACGCGTTTTGCAGCAACCCATGCTTCTTTACTTGGAGACTCTACAAATTGAGCCAGCTTGGACACAGTGTTCGAAATATCTGGTCGGGTACCGACGGACAGATACATCAAACTTCCAACTAGCTCCCGATAAGAATAGCGCTCTTCTGACTTAACGTTTTGTTGTAACGGTTCAAATTTCAAGTTCACTTCCATTGGAGTCGACACAGAACCTTTACAATTTTCGAAGCCAAATTTGTTTAGTAAATTTTCAACATATTTTTGCTGTGACAGTTTAATTTTGTTGTTGACAGACCTTTCAATGTCAATGCCCAAAATGAATTTCGCTATGCCAAAATCTTTTAATTCGAACTCGCTGGCCAGTTCCTTCTTGAACTTTTCGATATAAACTTTTTCTTGCGAGGCTATCAAAATATCATCGACGTAAACTGCAACAAAAAGTTTTGACTTCTCATTTATACCTTGAACGTATAAACACGGCTCATTTAAAGATGGCTTTAAACCCATACATCGCAGTTGCTGGTCCAGTCTTGCATTCCACTGACGTCCGGCCTGTTTCAACCCATACAGTGACCTTTTAAGTCTGCAGGCATTTCCTCCCGATTTTATATCAGCTAACATTTTCTTTGCTCGCCCATGCACGACGGACCCTATTTTTTCAGACTCCAATATTTTTTGCGAGCTTTCCTGAAACAATTCTGGTATTTCCATATATATTTCTTCGTCCAACGTACCATGTAGGTAAGCTGTATTGATATCCACTTGATGGACCTCCATATTTAGTTCAACAGCAAGTGCTGTCAACAAACGTACAGTATCTAATCGAACAACAGGAGCAAACATGTCATGATAATCGATACCATGTTTTTGACTATATCCTTTCGCTACAAGTCGTGCCTTTTTCTTTTCAGTCTTATCAACGTTCAATTTAGTTGACAACACGTAGCGGCAGCCCACAATTGCTCGGCCGACTGGTCTTCTAGCTATATCCCAGGTGTCGTTTTTTATTAGGCTCGTAACCTCCGACAGGATGGCCTCATCCCATTGCTGGCACTCTTCACTAGATAATGCATTTTTCAAGGTTGTCTCCGCAGCTGCAGCAAAGATTTGGCAATCAGAAAATGCTTCTATATCTTCTTCTTCTACAACATTACCTTGTTCTACAGTACTTTCTGATTCCAATACAGTCGCTGGCTCTACTTCAATTTCAATCATGTTATAGATTTTCTTTGGTTTTCCTACCTTCCCTCTCTCTAACCTTGGTCTACCGGGTCCTCGCTTCAAAATTTTATTTTCACAAGTACGAGAGTCAACAATTTGCCCTGTTGAGCCTGTGGTTGGCTCAGTTTCGATATGACGATCAACGATTTGTTCTACCGGAATATGATATGGCCCTGCGCTAGGCTCTATGCTGAATGTATCTTCCTGTATTTTCTCTATATGTTGAACTGTTGGAGCACGTTTAATTCTAACTTCTTGAATGCCTACTGTTTGCATCACTGTTTGTTCACTCTGAGGAGCATGCATAACTGTGTCTTTGACAGTATTTTTGGGATGAAAGTCTATTTTAACTAAGTTAGGTTCGTTCCTCTTGTTTTGCATCTCATCAATTCTGATTTCCAATGGATCAAAGTTAGAAGTCCCAGACTCATTCCGTCGATCAATGAATTTGTGAAATTTGACATCTCGAGAAACAACAAATTTGCGCTCTTGTGGTAGCCAGATTTTGTAACCTCTTCTGTCATCGGGGTATCCTACAAAGATGCCATCTACGCTGCGTGGTGCAAATTTATCTTTATTCTCATCTTTGTCCAGAACGTGAACTTTTGCTCCAAAGGGTTGCAAGTATCCAATCTTCGCAGACTGACCACGCCATTTCTCATACGGAGTCTCACCTCCTAAACTACTTGTAGGACAACGATTCCGAAGATGACATGCAGTTAACACAGCATCACCCCAAAATCCTGGCGAAAGACCTGATGACAGTAACATACACCTCGCCATTTGTACTAAAGTCCTGTTCATTCTCTCGGCTACAGGGTTTTGCTGGGGCGTTCCAGGAATGGTCAACCTTCTTCTTATACCTTCATTACGTAAATATTCTTCAAAGTCTTTACTGCAATATTCACCGCCATTATCAGTGTGAAAATATTTAATCTTCTTGCCGATCAGGTTTTCAACATGGTTTTTATATATCTTAAAGAATTTCAATGCTTCGCTCTTTCTATTTAATAAATACACCTCACACCATCTGGATGAATCATCAATAAACGTGATAAAGTATTTCCCTCCACCTAGAGCTTCATGGCGCATGGGACCTACAATATCTGAATATACAATTCTTAATTTTTCATCACATGGTCCACCACCCCTTAAGAAAGGAGACGCAGCCATTTTCCCACTCGCACAAATACTACAATCATACAATTGGTCTAAATCTTTCATTGTGACATTCATACCAGTCTTGTTTAAGAGCTTCATTAAATCTCTTCCATTAAGATGTCCCAAACGTTCATGCCACAATTTTATGTCATCTGACATTCTAGAAACTACTGAGACAGTTCCGATTCTGTCTTCAACATAGTAGAGATTACCCGAACGATTTGCAATCAAAACAGTTTTGCCGTGGCTATCTCTAACATGAGCTGCCTTTCTATCAAATTCGATTTTATAACCTCTATCTACAAATTTAGCCACCGACATTAAATTGTATGTTACATCCGGAACAAATAATGTGTCATTCAGCTCAACACATGTTGTTGAATCATTTTTACCCGAAAGTAACCTTACAACACCCTTACCTTTTACATCTGCACATGACTTAGTTGCCAAGCTTAGCTTACCGGAAACAGGTATCAAAGATTTATCAAATTTAGAAGCGTCATTGCATAGATGCGAAGTGCACCCACTATCCAGGATCCAGCCCTCACTCCCGACGCCTGCAGCAGCAACTTCACTATCTGGAATACAATTAAATGTTACAAGTCCGAAATTAAAATTTTGTACATCATCTACGTGTTCCGATACATACTTATCAGCACTGTTTTTATATCGATCCTTATTAATCAACGCCTTACACTCAAAAGCCTTGTGGCCATATTCTTGACATTTCCAACATCTGCCTCTAAAATGTGTTCTTCCAAAACGGTCGATTGGCTTCATTCTTGCAAGAAAAGCTCCATCGGGGCTTTCTTTCTGTTGCCTTGAACAAAACTCTTCAATTATTTTTACCTTTAGTGCCTCGGGGTCTGGTAATACATCTCTAGATTCGATCGCACACCTGAAATTTTCGAAACTGGGTGGTAAGCTGTAAAGAAGCATTATGGAGACTAAATCTCTGTTCATTTCTATTTCCATGTCTGCCAGCTTGCTTTTGACATCAAAGAAACGCATAACATGTTCGCGTACATCACCATCTTCCGACATTTTGTGAAGTAGCAACTGCTTCAGCAAAGTTGCCTTCTTGGCAGGCCCCTTAGATGCATGCACTTCGTTCAATTTTAACCAGACCTCTCGGGATGTTTTGCAATCACGCAGATGTCGCAATTCACTCGGACTAATAGCAAGTATGAGATCTGACTTAGCCTTCGCATCTCCAATAGTCCACTTACGAGCCTCTTCCGGCTCGGCAGGCTTCTCGCTACTCCCATCGACGTAGCTCCAAGCGTCGTTCTTTACCAGAACCGCTTCAGCCTGAATCCTCCATGTCTCGTAATTTTCCTGCGTGAGTGGTTCTATTTTTACTGAACTCATTGCGTTGACTTACTTCTCTACGCCAACCAACTCGGAACTCAAATAGCAACCGTAGATCTAAAAAGACTCGTTGGCTATTTTAATACGCTGGGCATCCTGGGCCCATAACCATTGTGGCAGGGTTCTCCGACAAGCACACAGTGGTTAAATAACACTAGTTTATTTAAGCGTATCAAAACATATTTAGAAAAACGTGTGTCACCATGTAAACAAATATAACGAGTGTCAAATAGACAAACTAAAAGAACATAGGCATAATTTCAATTCAAATCTGAGTAACACAATAGATATTAATCATAGCCAGTATGAAATAAGTCCATATATGCACATTAATATCCAACAAGTAGCTCGCGGTGAGACCAGTGCCTAACCCGGTTCGATAATATTTTAAATGCTAAGTGGCTTAAGACAAAAAGTAATATTCTTTTTGTTATTTACATTCCGTTGTGATTCCACAGTTATAAGACTAAAGACAATTTAACCCGTCTCTGGCTATCGCGAGAGAGGCCGTGTTGACACAGGTCTGTTTGAACGGCCTGGTTTGGTCTCGCGGTAGTTATTCACGAAAACTCGTGTTAGAAACCAGTACGATTTCACACTCGTAGTTGTTATTGTTCCTATAACCGTCGAACAGTCAAATAAGGTGTATATAAAAATTTAGCCTGTTGGTAGTTGGTAGTGACCCTGCCTATACGAAGCCGGGGCATTATTTGTGTATTTATTTATCACAAATATTTGTTCCTTGGTCATGGCTGTCTAGGTATTTAAGTATCTGTATGTATCTATCTATTATATACACGGTACTCGTGAGCATTCCGAAAGATTTTAATGCTGAATTCCTGAGCATATTTAGAGTATTTAATCTAACATAAAATTTCCTGGATTCGGCTTGGTTCCAGAGATAATTAACCTTTTTTCGAAATAAGTTTTTCGACGTAAATCATCATAAAACTTCTTTTTGATTACAATGCTACCACAACGTGTTCTAATATTACCATACATTTTGTGACTGACACTGACAATCGATAAGAATAGACTTGACGAAAAAACCTGTACCTAAAAAAATCATTTAAAAAAATAATTTTAACAAATTGTTGTTATGATAAAAAGTATTGGAAATGTTAAAAAGTATTCAAAAAATCTAAAAAAAAAGAAAAAACTATTTTGTTTGTGGAATTTGACATTAGGTCTCATAATATTTTTTGTTTATTTTGATGTCTAGAATGCATAGGTATAGCATGCATCTTTCGCAATGCTCGCGAGCACCGTGTATATCGTCGCTTGGTACTCACATCACAAGCCTTAATTGAGCTTACCGTGGGACTAGGTCGATTTTCTTAAGATGTCTCAAGATATTTATTTATTTTATTTGTATAGGCTCGTATTGTTGATCGCTCATAAAAAAAATGAATTTGTTGCCATTTTTCAGTGTCAATAGTTGTTAAACAAAAAACTTTGTAACACAACTTATGACGGTAAATTTTGTTTACAATGCATATGCTCAGAAAGTGCTCTTTTTAATGGTAAACTTATGCACAGAAAGTGATGTTTTTGTTAGTGTTGGTACTGCCAACTAAACTAGGCGGGGACGAGGCAGGCCCAGGCGGAGATGGCGGGACGACCTGGACGCCTTCGCCAATTAATTGGCCAGACTTGGCACCGAGCCGGGAGCTGTGGAAATCTGAGGGAGAGACCTTTGCCCAGCAGTGGGACATCCCTACAGGCTAGAAAAAAAAATGCATTGTAAAATGTTGTATGATACACATGACGAAATGTAGGCTGTTTTCTAACTCGTGTCGATTTAATAGATATTAGTCACCGACACTCGTCCTGAAAAAAGCCTACTTTCCATACTTGTATCAAAAATAACTATTTCATTGAAGGCCTGGAAGGAAGGATGGATGAAGGATGCAGCCATCCTCATACGAGCGGCGAAGACTTGAGGAAAATTGAATGCCATGTTGACCGCCGACGCCCTGACTGGGCAGGGCACTTGAAGAAGAAGAATTAAAGGCCTTTCATTAAGTACAAAGTTTTAGCAATCGATTGAAAATATTTTTTAGTACAGATGGTGCCTTTTTTAGGCTCTAGTGCGAAAAATGTATGATTTTACGTCAGGTCCAAAACTTCGGAGGGCCATCTGCACTAAAAAACGTCGTACGAGACACGTGCAAAAACGAAATTCGTAACTCGTGTCGATTTAAAACACTCCCTATCGGTCGTGTTTTAAAACATCGCCACTCGGTTAGAATTTCATGTTTTTCGCACTTGTGTCGTAATGTATTAAACTAAAACTCAAATTATACTGGCAGAGACCTAACAGATGAACTGTGTTGCGAAGAGCCACTGTTTGAACGCCCGGGGACTGCGATAAACACTATTTTGCTTACAACCGGTTGGTTTTGTTCAGTTTGTTTTGTCTTATGGCCCAAAAATATACAAGGCAGGTGCAGCTTCTGAATCCTAATTTATTTTTATTACGGTACGATTTGCTTATGAAATTCTTGTTTTTGTTATCTCTAAAGGTTCGGCACCGGACAGCATTAATTATAAAAATAATACAGTAACTTCTACAAACACAAAATAAATCATTTTATTTGCTTTTATTTATCTCTTTTGTGTTTTATATGTATTTCCTGTGTTTATTGATTCAATAAATGTTTTTTATTTCATTAAATAAATTATTGTAATAACATTATTTGATTAGGTACTGAAAACATAATAAGAATTTGTATTGTATGTTGTCTTGCATTTTAATTTTATTTCCGTCATAAGACACCTTATCTCAGAAAAAAATTGAGGAATTTGTATTGCTAAATATAATGTTGTGATAGTAAAAATCACATTTCATTTTGTTTGTAAATAGTCTTAAATTAAATCATTATAATATTTTCTTCGGTTACTGCGAGGATTACTCATGAAATAAAACTATGGAAACTTTCATAAAACATTATAATTTTATTTATTTCTTTTAAATAAACAGTTCAAATTTGTTTTTTCTTCTCGTGTCAAAAAGATGTTCTGTAAACGTCAAAATAACTGTATATTATAAGAAATGATGAATAATTAACTACCAGAACAAAATGATATAAATCAACCAGGCAAATTTTGCCTCTATGCAGATATTTCCTAAAATTGCATGCACGCAAAATGCAGATTTCAGCGCAAATTGTCACATTATTTGAGCGATGTGACTGAAATGCTATTCGGGAGGTTGAAATTGGTTTAATCTAGTATCGGTAATGTTGTGACAAATGCCGTAAAATGTGACGTAGAATTGTGAAACTTGTTTGAAATATGAAGTTAAATTAAAGAAGACCATCACCTAGTTTATTGAAAAATAATAACACAAATTTAAATTCACTCATCATCAGCCTATCTCAGTTCACTGCTGGATTTACGTCTTACGCCTCTCCTATCAAACGATGCGTAATAGACGCATTAGGAGGTAAATGCCTATAATCGCTACGTTGTGCAAGCGGATTGGCGATCGCAGTAATGTGTCCACTATGATGACGCTGCTGCCCATCATCAATGAAATCAAAGAATAGTCAATGACACTTCAATCCTTAGTCGACTCTTACGACACCCGCGGGAAGAGTTGGGGTAGTGACAAGTGTATTCTTGCTGCCACCACACGGCAACAAATTTAAATATTAGGCGTAATATTTACACCTATTATTTAAATTCGTTTACACTATAAATATACCAAAGAAAAAATACCAGAGATTACCAACGCTGGATGTGGGATTAGAACCCACGTCCCCAGTTTTTGCGGCTGATGTTTAAACGACTCGGCCACTCCACTGTCACTACTTAAAAATACAACTCAAAAAAGAATTATTAAAACAATTTGAGTTGTAGTATACGTAGAATGTAGAATATGAAAATATTATGCGCAGGCACCAAAACGGTTTTTTCTCAAAATCACAAATTCAAGGGTGGTTCACCATTAGTTGAAAAAACTCGTAAAAGCAATACATGTATGGTCAGTCTTCGTAGCCTAGTTGGTAGTGACCTTGCCTACGAAGCTGGAGGTTCCGGGTTTTAATCCCGGCGAGGGCATTATTTGTGTATTTATTTATCACAAATATTTATTCCTTGGTCATGGCGGTCTACGTATAAGTATGAGTATTTGTATGTATCTATCTATTATATATATCGTCGCCTGGTACCCTTAATTGAGCTTACCGTGGGACTAGGTCGATTTGTGTGGGATGTCCTAATATATTTATTTATTTATGAATATTTATTTATTTATGTATTTTTCTTAGTGGCTCTAGCAACGAAATTTTACATGTGTCACTATTATAACACTGACATATGAGCATTGAAGAGGTTTATTTGGAGCTCAAGCTGATCGAACGTCCACACAGATAGGCAGCCTTAAAGTTTCACTTGATTTCACAACTGATGGACAGATTATTAAATTTGATGTTTCAAAAATGACATCAAGGGAAAGGTAAGGAATCGAGGCTACCTAATTTTAGGCACCTATTACTGAATTATATTTTTAAGAAATACAAGAATTCTTTTTTCTGTAGATCTGAGGACCGTACTTATATTCAAATCAACATCACAAGCGAAATACCGCCAAAAGATATCCTGTAAAGGTACACCTTTCTGTCTAACGACACCATTTTGTCTCATAAAACATCTTTTTTATTAAATATCCTATAGAAAAAAGTCTAAAAGGCTTTCAGTAGAGACGTTTTCAAAGACTTAAATTCATAAGCTTTTCAAAGCTTCCCTTATAATGAAGTTACTGTATCAATACAAGCGATCTCTCGGGCAATTAGGTGTCTCAGTGAATAGGCTTACATAGTGATGTGACGTTAAAGGAGAAACACTATGTATTACTTTGCTTTCCACGATACGATATAGGCATTAGTGCAACCCTCTTTAATTACTTATTCAAAAATAAATACGCAAATAACTGTAATACTTAGTAAACAGAGATCTGACAAATGTGCGTCATTGTTCGCAATAATATGGACATGACTCCAAAGTTGATGCCTCCTTTCCGTTGATCCTCCCAATTTCAATATTTGGCATAGAGTTGAGTCAACGTTGATTTGTTACAATTTGCGAATATCTTTAGCTTTCAATGCACCATGGCGCATGGGAAACATCCAAGAAGAAGAGAATATCGACGCTGGAAAGGAGAAATTGGATAAGCGACACTTTTGAAGATATTGAGTTATATACACCGTTAGAATCGGCAAATTTTTCTGCGTCGAATGAGCTAGGTTTCGTATCCATCTGACAACTTTTGTGTCGCTTATCCCATCGGTGATTTAGAGAACTTTCGATCATTTTTTATTACTAAACGACTTGGTTTTTGACAACTTTTAAGAAAATGGAGATTAGATAAAATATAATTCAACATAATGAATCTTGGATTATTTTACCTATTTGTCATGACAGGTTAAATTTTACTTGGATATTTTTGCTGTGTAATAACTAATCATCACTTGTGGGTTAGCTATTTCTACCTGACTGTATTATATGTTCTTAATCGACGCTTATCTAAAACAACTCGGTATCTCGAAATAGTCCGTTTTGCAATTAACTATAAAACTAGGCGCAGAATACGCTAAAGTTTATCGTGACTAAGACTCCCGTGTTCTAGTCCAAAATTTTACCACTGTAGCAGCATTGTGCCGTTATGCCATTGGTGGAGAGTCGAAGCCATTTTATTTGCAAGACCGGCCATAGGCCAGTTGAACCACAGAAATTGACGCCGTCACTGCGTTTGTTTGTAGACTAACGGCACATCTCGAAATTATACAACTATAGAACTTAAAGTGTATGTAAAACAGTGGCATAATTGGAAATAGTTCAGTGGAACAGTGGTAACTTGTTGTGCAATACATAATTATTCGTGGATGGCGCATTATCCGTGAAACAGTTGGTACACATGTTGTAACTTAATAGGAAATAAGCGTGTGTTGTCGAAAATAATGAAAGTTGACTTGTTTACCTAATCGAAATGAGCTTTTATACTACATAAAATTAAGTCAATTTAGGGTATTCTATACGAATTCAGGACATGTTCATTATAATTTTGCAACTAATAATTTGATTCAAAATGAGTACAGTCACCATAAACGATAAATAACTATAGCAATGTTCAGTAATTTATAGTATTATATTTACATATATAATATGACTGAACATTATAACCGACATACCGATCCGAGTATGTCATTAAACTACGTCCAAAACCACCGGTTGATGGGCAGCAGCATCCTTGTAATGTGGTATATTAAACTGCGATCGCCAACCCGCCTGCCAAGCGTGGCGATTATGGCATATTATACCCCCTATGAGAAGTGCAAACAAAAAATGGCCCCGAGGTTCCGGCGACTCCCGCGGTGCTCTGGCTTTGGTAGCGGTCAGGGCACTGGCGGAGTCAGGGGTGCGAAGAATCTCCGGCGAAGATCCGGCTACCACCACCGACAACCTTTGGCCCTGGCAACACTTAACATGTGCACACTGCGGACAGACGAGAGATTGGCTGAGCTCGAGGAAGACCTGAGCAGGTTACGATGGGACGTTATTGGGCTATCTGAAGTCCAAAGAGAGGGTGAGGACACGATAACCCTCAAGTCCGGTAACCTGCTCTATTTCCGGGAGGGCGACCAACATTCCCAGGGAGGTGTCGGGTTCCTCGTCTACAAGCCCCTCGTGAGCAACGTGGTGAAGATCGAGAGTGTGTCGACTAGGGTGGTGTACCTTATACTCAGAGTATCCAAGCGGTACTCGTTGAAGGTCATACAGGTCTACGCTCCGACTTCTTCACATTCCAACGAAGAGGTAGAAGCTGTGTATGAGGACATATCAAAAGCCATGCACAGTCCTGAAACCTACTTTACCATCGTTATGGGGGACCTTAACGCGAAATTGGGCAAGCGAAATGATGATGAGCTGAGAATGGGGCTATTTGGGGTTGGGTCTCGTAATCACCGGGGTCACTTACTAGCCAGTTTTATGGAGAAGGAGGGACTCTACATGATGAACTCCTTCTTCAAGACGCGAGAACACAGGAAGTGGACCTGGATGAGCCCAGATGGTGCAACCAAAAACGAGATTGACTTTATCATGTCGACTAAGATCCATATATTTAATGATGTCTCTGTGATCAACGCGATTAAAACCGGAAGCGATCACCGCCTTGTAAGGGGCATATTAAATATAAGCGTCAAGCTAGAGCGATCTCGATTAATAAAGTCTACGCTCCGACCAGCACCGATCCAACTCCAAAACCCCGAGAGCTTCCAGCTAACCGCAAAATCGTTTCGATTGCCTACCCAGTGACGTGGATGTGGATGAGTACAACGACGGGTTTGTGGCAGCTGTCCATTCCACTGGGTCAAAGTTCTTTAAGACCCAGCGGAAGAAAGGCAATAAGAGGCTCTCTGATCCAACTCTAAAGCTCATGAAGCAAAAGGATTGAGATGGTTCTACAATCCCCAGAAGATGCCACATCATATCGCCGGCTCAATAGACAAATCTCCAAGTCGATTACCCGCGACATACGCCAATTTAATACCAACCGGATTAAAGAGGCTATTGACCGGAACAAAGGCTCTAAAGTTTTTGCGAGAGATTTGTCTATTGGTCAGAGCTGGCTTGCTTATTTATAGCTAACGAGCCACGAGCTAAATTGACTCGACACCATACCGAAGATATACCGGACGTCAGCCTGTACGAGATTAGGATGGCTCTCAAACAACTCAAAAACCATAAGGCACCAGGCGATGATGGAATAACAGCCGAACTCCTAAAGGCGAGTGGGAAACCAGTCCTTAGGGCCCTTCAAAAGCTGTTTGATTCCGTCATCTTTAGAGGCAAAACGCCAAAGGCATGGAGCAGGGGTTTGGTGGTGTTGTTCTTCAAAAAGGGTGACAACACCCTGTTGAAGAATTACAGACCCATCACACTTATGAGCCATGTCTATAAGTTGTTTTCGAGAGTCATCACAAACCGTCTCACACGCAGGCTCGACGACTTCCAGCCTCCTGAACAAGCCGGTTTCAGAAAAGGTTTCAGCACCGTAGACCACATACACACGCTCCGTCAAGTTATACAAAAGACCGAGGAGTATAACTTGCCCCTCTGCTTAGCGTTTGTGGACTACGAAAAGGCCTTTGATTCGATCGAGACGTGGGCTGTACTACAGTCTCTCCAGCGGTGCCAAGTAGACTACCGGCACATCGAAGTGCTGAAGTGCCTGTACGAAAACGCCAATATGTCAGTTCGCCTACAGGACCGGAACTCAAAACCAATTCCATTGCAGCGAGGAGTAAGACAAGGAGATGTTATCTCTCCTAAATTGTTCACCGCTGCACTGGAAGATGTTTTCAAGGTTCTGGACTGGAGGGGATATGGCATTAACATCAATGGCGAGTACATCACTCACCTTCGGTTTTCCGACGATATAGTAGTCATGGCTGAGACCATGGAGGACTTAAGTACTATGCTCGATGATCTCAGTAGAGTCTCGGAAGATGTTGGTCTTAAGATGAACATGGACAAAACGAAGATCATGTCGAACGTCCATGTGATACCAACTCCAGTGAAAGTTAGAAACTCTACACTCGAAGTTGTTGACGAATATGTATACCATACCTGGGACGAACTTTCCAGCTGGATAAGTCCAACTTCGAGAAGGAGATCAATCGTCGAATCAGACTGGGTTGGGCGGCGTTCGGGAGACTACGCAATATCTTCTCGTCCAATATACCGCAGCGTCTCAAGTCGAAAGTCTTCGACCAGTGTGTGTTGCCAGTGATTACTTACGGATCTGAAACGTGGTCGTTCACTATGGGACTCATTAGGAGGCTCAGAGTCACTCAACGAGCGATGAAGAGGGCAATGCTCGGGGTTTCTCTGCGAGATCGCATCAGGAATGACGAGATCCGCAGAAGAACGAAAGTGACTGACATAGCCCAAAGAATTACAAGAAGTTACAAAATTACACCCATTATCTTGTCTTATAAACTTAAATATGCCATTATAATCTGTAAAGTTTTATTATTATTATGACGCATGTCATTTTAGACCATTATTGTCCATATAAAAAAAATATATTTAAACATTAAAACGAAATAAGTTACTATTCTTTATAAATGTTTTTAGAATATTTGTCTTAATGACAAATAATCCGCTATTGTTCATAAGAAAAAAATAAAATCTTGATACTTTTTCTATTGTGACTTTAATGCACATAAACAAATTCTTATTTTGAGTTACGACTCGATTTTATGCTGGCACAAGTCTAAGTTGTGTGTTTTTTTTAGTTTTTTTTTGTATTGATTATACGGTTTATTAATTTTATTTTTGTTATTTCGCATTCTCAAATAAAAAAGGATGCTAAGGCTAAAAGAAGATTTCCAATTGGTTATTGTAATAAAAAGTTATGAGTGATTATTTTTTGTGTTTTTTTAAAAGCTCTCTCCTGAAAAAACACACATTTTGAGATACCGAGTTGTTTAAGATAAGCGTCGTTATGTCGTTTGGTCAATTTTACCTTTATCTTAATTTAAAATTTAAGATGGTTAGACAATATTACTTGACTATGATATCTGAATTATTGGCGTTTATCCATTTTTACCCCTACATTTATTTATGAACCATTTGTCGCTTAGGTATCCCTTTTTACCTGAATTTACATTAGAATACTACTGTCACTTATCCTAACTTGCATGAATGAAATGTCAGTCAAATAGTTACCAACAATTTGCATACATAAATGTCTGCTATTATTCTTTGTCATGTTATGTAGAAACATTTGGCAGAGGGGTTGTCCTGTCAATTGTTACTCTGCGTTAAATAAAATGTTTTTGGAACTTTAATAAATAAAAAATAAAAAAAATAGGTACTAAATAAAACTATTTTTTAAGTGTTATCATAACGTAATACGGTGGATAAACATACCAACAGGTACGGTTGTTAAAAGTAGATAGTTTTCAAGTGCCTCGTTTGTAGGTAGGTACTAACTATTGTCGGCTCAATAACGAGTTATCCTTGTTGATTTTGCATGTTTTAAAATAAAGAGAAATGATCTCAAATAGAAAAACAAAATATATTTGTTTTTAATACTTAACAATAACTATTACTTACGTGAGTAAGTATGTGAATACTTACCTACATTTTGGAATAAAGTTATAAAAATACCTAAAACAGTGTCTTTCTTTTTTCACGTGTAAGTAAATTCGTTTACCAGTCACGGAATGTTACTCTTGTAATTGAAATGACTGACTTCTAGTCTAAAATAGTTTCTCATTTTAAGTATGTGGATATTTCTTACTGATATATTTATGCTATTTTTTTCAATTTATATATTTTTACCCGAATATTAAATAAGCCACATCGGCAGTTAGATCATTTTAACATGATGAATTTGTTATGTAAGTCTCGGGTGGACTTTTTTACCTTCCTTATTTCTTTTACAACGTGTTGGTTAGATAATTTTACATGAATCAATTTTTCTGACCATTTTGCTTAAGCGACAGTAAATCCTTAAATAACACTTGAATACGTTAAATAATGAAAACATCACGTAGAAAACATATTTATGTCCATAAATAATGCTTCAATTATTTGATTTGGCCTGCTAATTCATTTTAATGATTTTTTTTTGAAAATCTCGGCGGTTTTTTGCCTCTCCTGTAAAGTACGCACTGTGTCGCTTATCCAATTTCTCCTTTCCAGCGTCGATATACTACCGAAACATTGTTGTATGAGAGAAATAGTTATTTATTTATTTAACGTTTCCTATCAGAGAGTTACCGCTTACAGACACCTCTGCTTGTTAAAAATACTTGAAACATTTAAAAGGTAGTTACTTAAAAACTGTCTGTGAACTTATTTGAAGGTGAAAGTCAAAACTCGCAAAGCCCCAGACTGTTAAATCTCGCGCAAAAAAACAAATATAAAGAATTGAAATCGTGAAAGAAGCCTGTCGGTTTTTATTAGTTTTTTATTTGTTACAGAAAACGTTATTAATTTTAATTCGACTTAACTTTTTCGTTTTCGAATTGATGAAACATCGTAAAACACAATAAGTCTTACTTAACTTTCGACTAAGTGAAAAAGAGAATAATTTTATCTTTTAAACAAATTACTTTGATATTATTTCACTTGTAAATTAATAATTTGTAAATATGTACACAGTTTAGGTATCAAACAAATTAATATAAGAGAGCATCAGAGACTCCACTATCTCACGGTCAAACCATGAAAATTGTTTTGAGGATTTTTTTATGTCACTGTATATTTTTGTTAATAAAGAAACGTCAGATAACTCAGAGGATATAAAATAGAGTAATGATTTTAAGCAATCTAAATTTTTTCCTGCTTAAATCAAAGTCAAAAGATTCTTCATTCAATTAGGCCCAACAACGAGCGCTTTTCGACAACGACAACGAATCGGTAAACTAAATAGCAAATGAGAGAAAAAAAATCTACTTAAGGTTTAAATCTACTCTACTTTTATGATCAATTTAGGAAAATTACAATATAATCTGACGTTAAAAAGGACACTAACCTGTAAACATTTGAAGACTGTCTTTGAAATCGGTCCGTTTGCAGTATTTTCTTTGAAAAATTGCACCTCTCATATTCATTGACCGCAAGTGTATGACGTGACGATTTGAATAGGAGGTGTAACTGCTTGCCTTTAAAATAGGTATGATCTTGGACGACTGGTATATTTTACCTTGTGCGCTGAGAACTGATGCTGCTATTTAGATACAAGATGCAAATACTAAGAACGTGGTTTATACTTTCAAATGGGCCATTTTTCAAAATTAACCTTTTTTGTATTTGGAACTTTTAGTACGATTTTCACGATAAGAGACAATATTTGTCCCAAGGTTTTTTCCATTACGTTACCATTTCTTAATATATTTTGTAATTTTGGAATATTTTTTTTCTACTATTTGGAATGAAAAAGCTCCATCGAGAAGAAATCATCATCATCATGTAAGCCGAAAGACGTCCACTGCTGAACATAGGCCTCCCCCAAAGATTGCCACAATGACCGGCCCTGTGCCATCCGCATCCGAAATCATATAAAATATATAAATATTAAAACAGTTCGAAGGACAACTTTGAAAAAAATGGTCCAAATATGAAGAAAAGCTAAAAAGACTCAATACCAACCTCTAATTTCCTCCAAAAAGGAGAAAATCAACGATACTTGAATGCGAAACTTTCCCACATATCGATATTCAATGTCAGAATTTAATTAGTGGCCTTACGTGATTGGAATGAGCCATACATTTCCTGCAGACTTGGGTACGAAGGTTACCCTTGCTTAGCGAGCAAGGGCCGAAATTATAATGATTAGCTTTAATAGTTGATGGAGCATCTAGCCCTATCAGATATATGTATATCATGGAGTGGTGACGGCAGTAAGAATACATTTGTCACCACCCCAACTCTTCTCGTGAGTGTCGTAAGAGGGATTGAAGTGTTACTGACCATTCTTGAATTTCTTGATAGATTGATGATGGGCAGCAGCGTCGTCATAGTGGACACATTACTGCGATTGCCAATTCGCTTGCCCACCGAGGCTATAATGGGCATTTACCTCCTAATGAGTCTATACGCATAATTAATAGGACCGGCCTACGTCTAGCAGTAGACTGAGATCTGATGTGGAGCATCTAGTTCTGACTGACTGCCATAATTTCCTCGCCATCAGACGCAAGAGGATTGCCTCGTTGTTGAAACGCGTAAGAGGGAGCGAGAACGGTATCCTGAGGATGTTGGCTGACCGCCTCGACTCGCTCTGGGCGAGTAAAATAATAGATTATAAGTATAGGTAAAGGTATTACTAACAATAGATCTTAAGTTTTTGTAGTGATAAGTTATGTTGTAAGTACTAACATTCCAAGGATGTAAAATCTGAAATAAGTAATTTTTATTTTATTTTATAACTGCTGGCTGGTAGATAAACGTATCTTTTGCAATGACATATTCAACGTTTACGTGTTTATGAGTGTACAGAAAATCTAAAATATATTCCAGTATTAAATCTCTTACTCCCCGTCACACAAGGAGTGACCGTCACAACATTTTTTGACTTTCACGCCAAAAATGTAAGTAAAACTTCAATGGTCACACTTTGATGTTGTTGTTGTTGTTTTGACCATTTTTCCGTAACTTCACATCGAACGTGCCTGTTTTGCGTGGTCCTAACGCTGGCCTAGTGCTTTTTGGGGACTTCACATACACCCTTGAATATCTTCGCAGGTATATGCAGGTTTTTATCCACTTGTGAATATCAAATGTTATTTCGTACATTAGTTTTTGAAAAAAATATAATTTGGTAAATGTTGGTATGCCAATGAAAACCTCTGCCATAAGTTGGTTGCGAAGTAAAATAAGTGAAAAATATTTCGGCAAAATATCACTACACCGAACAACACTTGAGATTAAAACCCAGGACTTCGTAGGCAAAGTCACTACCGACAATGCTGAAGGGCTATGGCCACGTTACACTGGTTGCGCCCAAGCGCCTGGAACACCCTTTCATAATTGATGGCAGCCGATAACCCCGCCCTTCGAGATAACGCCGAATTTGCATTCGAGATTCCATTCTAATGTTCCGACAAAGCCTCGGACGCCCCTTATCGAGGGATGACATATCATTGTTCTACGCTTTGTTCAAGATGCTGGGCTATTTGTGGAGTTTATGCTTAATTTACTTTGACTTGAATAAGTTTGGAGACAGTTATGATACCCCTTTATGTAAATTAGGTTTCGTCATTCATCATCATTTCAGCCATAAGACGTCCACTGCTAAACATAAGTCTCGTTCTCAGTTTCTTTATCAAAATTCACGAAAGGTTCTACGGACCTATGGAATTTAAAATTACATTAGATGTAAACCATACTCCTGCAGTATTTGTTTGGTAGTGACCTGTGAAGCTGGAGGTTCCTGGTTTAAATCTCAGCGAGGGCATTATTTGTGTATTTATTTTTCACAAATATTTGTTTTTTTTGTCGTGGCTGTCGATATATATAGTTAATATCTATATGTTATATCTATTATGTATAAATATCGCCGCTTGCTACCCACATCGCAAGTCTCAATTGACTGTGGGACTAAGTTGATTTGTGTAAGATGTCCCAAGATATCAAATCAAATCAAAATCTTTATTTGTATAGGTAGAACATAGGTAGGATATGTATCTATTTTTATTTATCTAAATACACAAAGCATTTGAGTGACCACTCAGTACCCAGGTGTATAACTCACTCCCAAAATAGAAGTAAAACGTTCAACAATCTTATATATTCATAATTGCCAAGAGTTGAATATTTAATGGGCCTTAAGGCTGGGATCTCATTAACTTAGGTACACTCCAGCGTCTTACTGTTGCTTTGAGTAGTATTTTTTTCTTACTTTTCTACTTATTCCCGCTGTAACTTCGGTGAGAAAGAAATAATTCTTGTTTCATATTATCAGCCTGTCTCAGTCCTATCGTAAGCCCTGCGACCATATATAACATGGACGTCTAACGCCAGCTCAAAAATACCCCCAAAAACAATTGTTCAATTTGTGCCAAGAGGGGCAGGACATATCGCTTTTCTTAACACCGCGCATATTTCGGCGAAATATTTTTGACTAATGTTTATAGAATATAGCCAATTAAAACTTTGATGGACCAATCACAATATTTTTTAAATGCCGGCTTAACTTTTTATAGGTTGATTTTGAAATTCTTTGCCGTGTTGCATTGAAGAGGGGGACACTTGTCAACTAAAATTCAAGACCGATTTTGAAAGGCAATTTAGTATGGCGTAAGCCTCTCCTATTAACTATGCTTATAGACATATTAGGAGGTACATGCCCATAATCGCCACACTGGGCAAGTGTGTGCCCTATGATGACGCTGCTGCCCATTATCATCAATCTTATATCAATCTATGGGTCAGTGACTTCAATCCCTCAGTCGACTGTTACGACACCCGCGGGAAGGTTTGGGGTGGTAACAAAGGTATTCTTGCTGCCGTCACCACACGGCCAAATCTTGTTTATACTAATAAAATCATAAAGGGTTCCGTAGTTATTCAGAAATAGCTAGGTCGATTATGTAGAAACAGTATTCTTTAAGTCTGTCAGTATTCATAATATTTTTCATATTTTTCTGACACGCGGATCAAAAGTTAGAGTAGGGGACAATTTTTTTTTTGATCCCAGAGTTCCGAAAATAATTAATTAAAGAAATAGTAAGAGAGAAGATAAATAAGAAATAATTCTCAAAGAAAAACTTGTTTTTGAGACGCTTGTTCCTTTCAGAAAACCTATTCAACTACTCGTATACCCCATACTGTATGATTTCAGTAAAAATAACGTCCCCATTTTACGAACGGAGGTAAAAAAAAACTAATTTTGTCGGCGTGATCAATAGATAATGTCTATACCATTTGACTACCAAAATGCAATTTCACTAACGGTCACTTGAGCCATACTGCGGACTAACATACGGACAGACGGACATGGCGAAACTCTAAGGGTTCCTAGTTTACTACGAAAACCTAAAATCTGCGCACTACATACTATGTCACCGGGTCAACGTAGCAATCCAACACAGGGTCTCACAGGACCTATCATAACAATGCGCTACGAAGCAGAAAGGGTGCTACGCGCTACGCCGTAGCACTACGAAAAATAAAAATATTAAGCCAACAGCTACTGTCACTATTAGATATGATATAATATATATCAAAGCTACCACGCTGCGCGAAAATATCTGGACACGCACTCTAAAGGTGCATTTAGACGAAACGAACATTCGCTCATTCTATCCCCACTCTACGAAATCAACGAATTTCGACGAATCACCTTTTGTGTAACGAAGTATTTCGTAGAGTGGGGGAGAGAATAACCGAATGCTCGTTTAGTCTAAATGCACCTTAACACTATGTTGTTGTTGTCGTATTCCGGCCATTTTTTCTTCAATTCGACATCAAACGTGTCTATTTTACGTTCCAACGCTGGTCCAGTACTTGTTGGGGACTTCACAAACACCCTTGAATTTCTTCGCAGTTATGCAGGTTTCCTCGCGATGTTTTTCTTCACCGTAAAGCACTTGTGAATATTAAATGATATTTCGTAGATAAGTTTTTTTTGTTACTAAACGGTGCTTGATCCCGAAATACATAGAGGCCTCAGATTTTTCGGAGCACTCGAGCAGCCTGATATCTGAATTGGGACTGTAGTATACACAATATTATGGTAGTTTGTTTAATGGTAATAGTTTATGTTTTATGCAAGCATACTACGAAAAAGCTATTTTTCGGACGAGCTAAAACGTATTTCATAGAATTTATAATGGTACAGAGATCAATAAAAAGCCAAAAACTGTTATGGTTTTATTTTTATCCGAGAAACACATTTTCCGCTTTTTCCCGTGTTTACATGAGTACAAAGTCAGATTTTTATTATAATTGGTTTAATAGCGAAGTGTTCATTTGAAAAAAGTCAAAGAATAACTTAATTTAAGCTACACGTAAATGTAATAATGGATAAATAAAAAATGCATCATGAAACTTCATACATATCGACCTAGTCCCACACTGAAGTCAATTAAGGCCTTATATGCCTTGACGTGAATCCACGTACGGGAAAACTATTAAAAAAAATATTTCTGGCCCACGAGTGGTCAAGGTTTTGTTTTAGGTACTAATTAACGATAGAGCAGTTAAGTAAAACATCCCACTTAGTCGACGTCATAAAGGTGATTAGATATTTAATTCGGGTAAACGTTCGAGCCTATTCCGTATTTATGGTCAGCGATAAATTGGGAGTTTTTACAAATAGACAGCTTCCATGGCCCAAAACCAAATATTTTTCATATGCACTGAAGAAGAAAGTCATAGCAAGCTGAAGTGGCAATGGGCAGGCCACATTGCACGCAGATCAGATGGCCGATGGGGTCGAAGAGTGCTCGAGTGGAGACCATGGATTGGCAAACGCAGTGTAGGACACCCACGAGATGGATTATGAAGATCACTAAAAGACGGTAAATGCAGGTACCCGTTTCTGAAACGCTTGTAACTTTTAGTACAAGTCGAAGACTCTTTTTAATACTATTAGTTAGATAAGGACTTCCGCTTGTATTACAAGTTACTAGCTTTCGAGAAATAGGCCTCAGGTCGCTTCCAACCGGTGTATGTGGAGGTCCAAAGAGGCCTATATTCAGCAGTGGACGTCTTATGACTGAAATGATGATGATGTCTCAAATAAATGCCCTCACCGGGAATCGAACCGGCAAACCAACTCGTATAATGCGTATAATCCTTGTCTAAAATTGGCGTGTAATTATTCTTCATCACTTAATCTTTATTCAATAAGCAACTGCCGTGAAACACGATAACAAGTGTAATTAATCTTAAACGTCGTCAATATAATATAGTATAGTATTATATAGCTTTATCACCCGTTGATGCTAACGTTAAATTGTGTCATTTGTATGATGACGATGATGATTACAAGACCGTTTTTCTGACTCCATAAAAAAAAACAACTGAACCACTGATATCCCACATTTTTTTTTTTGTAATGTAATACATGTATTTTCTAAAAGATTGACTTTACTATTAAAGGTTATAAGATATTATATCCGCTTATTAATAAACTTAAATTGAAGATACAATCCAAAGTATTAATAACTTATTTTATTATTTTTCAAGGAAAATATTATATTTATCACATCTTAAAATATTAACGTCCTGAAATAAGCCATAAAGATTACGAAGAAAATTTAAAATCATAAGTAATATTAGTACTTTCTTGTATAGTGTTAGAAAAACATATCACTTAGCATCATTAAACTTCACCGTGTGTATCGCTTTATCACCAGTTGACACCAATCTTACCCCGTCTTCAAGAACTGGCATTAAAGAATGAAACAATAAAAAAAAACTTTGGCAGTCTAACGAGTTTCCGTTGCCTTAAAAAAAAAGAGCTGAGCCCAGCCAGTGCCGCGCCAGCCGTCGACTGGGACGGACGTGCGTTCGATACTTGTGTGATATTACGGTGTGTGCAGTGCTGTGTTGTGTAAGTTGTGTTATGTGTGTGAATGTGTAAAACGGTGAGAAAGCCGGCACTGCGCGAGGTAGGACTTAAATTTTGTTATGTTATAAATTCGTTCGGGTTGGTCACATGTTCTAATATATCTACATATGGTACACCTTGCGACGTGGTCATTTGTTGATGTTTAATTACCAAATCCTTACTGACTGATAAATTAAATCAAAACAGATAGGTCTCTACCTCTTAACTTGGAAAATTTATAAAATGTGGCTTCTTGCGTCCTCGTAGCAATGTAGAGCAAAAACTTTGTTTTAAAAATACAATTACTGGATTTAAAATTATGTGCAAATTATATGTAAATTATTATTAAATAAATAAACTGCTAAGATATTTGATAAATACAAACTTACATATATAAAAGGGTAGGTACCATTCGTAATTTAAACATTGATAGTCGAGCTTCATCTTAGATTAAGTATTTGTTAATAAATATTCATATATTTCAGGCAATTAGGCCTTAAGGGTATTACTTGCTATTATTAAAAATATATTTAAAAAAATTTCTAATAAATATTAAAATGAAAATAAATAAAATAAGCTAGTAATAAAAAGAGTTAACAAAATAATGTTTTGTTAATTATTATAAAATTCTCCTCTCAATTTTTTCATTTATCCCGGTGAAGCGCAGTGTTTTATTAATTAATAAGTTTTATTTTGTATCGGCTCCTTTTAAAGTAATTTTGAATTGAAAATATGCTTATGTAGGTATTACAACATACCTATGTATGTATGTTCTGAAAATTCATGAAACTGATTTTACATCGGATTTATTTAAATAAAAAAGCTAGTTTGGATAAGTAAGGAGTGGATTAACGGAACAAACAATTCATAAAATACCTCCTCCTCTATATGCCAGTATTCTCAATGCTTCTCGTGACTTGTCAACACTTTCTCTTTTAATATTTTTATCAGTTCAGTCTGTTTTCGGGGGCATGTAATCAAGTGATCAAGTAATTTATTTATTTCATGTAGAACACAGGATCTTACATAATAAAAGTATCATACATGAGCCCCGTAATGACATGGAAATATTGGCAAATCTTAAAAGTAACTTACTTATACTAATTCATTCAATTCATGTACCTATGGCTTTGCAGATTTTCCTGTACAGGTAGCTTATGATGCTCGTCACTTTCGCACTTGTTAGAACCTGCAGGCCTAGCCAAGATGGCATTCAGCAATCGTAAACGATAAGCGATAAGTAATAAATGTATGAGAATGACAGATTCGGACGAAAAGTCACCTGACCATTTCCATACATTATCATGGACACGTGACTTATCGCCTTATCGCTTATTTATCGTATAGGATGGCAGAAAGGCATCTTAGCTAAGCCTGCTGACAGCAACGACTGATGTTTAAATACGGGACCAAAATTAGCCACCAGGGTGCTTAGACAAGTTGCCAATCGCTAACGCTTAATCGTCAATTGTAAACGAAAGGCAGCTAACTGTCTTTGTCCCACTAATATGAAAGAGTGACAGAGAGGAAAACTACGATACGCTACTAAGAGTTAGCGCAACTTGGCTAAGCCAGTGCAGATTTGACCACTCCAGCGTGTTGGTCTGCGCCCTCTTGGTTTTTTCCCTTCCACTTTGCCTGCCACAACAAGTACCAGGTTGTTTCTGCTATTTCTGGCAATGTAGCCAAAAAACTGCAATAATTATCTTCCGTAGACAGATGTTCGATAGTCTCATCTTGATCATCATTTTTGTTTGTTTTGATTGATCACATAATCTTAAAAATATTTAAACGAACCTTAGACCAAAGATAAAAGTGTAATATGAACATTAGTTTATGACGACTCTCTATGGTTTCCGAGATACAGCCTCAGCCTAGTTCGGGAACCGCTGTATGAATATTATGTAATATATCTACATATTTTGCTTCAATAAACTTTTTTTCATTTTCATACCCAGTTCACTGAGTACTTTGATACTTTTTCATTTTTTTTTTATATAAAATTTCAATAATCGGAGGTACATAGATAGTTATATACCTCACGACTAATATAAGTAAATAGAAAATACTTTCAATACAAATTCTGATCTACAAACTGTGTCCAAGTCCAAACGCATAAGCTAAGGGAAGGCCTTTGTAAGTTGTGTTGATACGTATAGAGACGTTCTATTACCAGAATCTGTGAGGAAAGTGTTGGCGTTTTGCAGAACTGCAAGCTACACCCATAGGTAGGTACACACCATCAGATATATCGTACCGTCCGGAGCGTTCAAAAATATCTGAATTCGCCTCTATTTCCATAACGATAGAGGCGTTTTCAGATATTTTTAAGGGCTCAGATAAACCTGTATATAACGTGTGCCATTCCTTTCCGAAGAAATTCTAGTCAAATATGGCCCTGTATGCCGCACATAGCTACGCGATTTGGGAACGTAATTCGATTCTGAAATCCCGTTCAAATCGCATTTCCAGAACCATTATTTGCGTTCTGGTACCTTACTGGCTGCTAAAGTGCTTGGAATTAACAATGATATAGCTGAGAGTATAGATCAATAAATTCAATTAACCTGATCAGTAATATCACTTTTCATCCTTGGTCATATTACAAGTTGGACATTGTACAAGTAAATGTGCGGAGGACAAGTATATGCTGTGAGGTGACAGCAATAAAAATACATTTGTCACCACCTCAACTCTTCTTGTCGGTGTCGTAAAAGTTGGCTAAGGGATTGAAGTGTCACTGATCATTTATTTATCGAAGATTGACGATAGACAGCAGCATTATCCTAGTGGACACACTAATACGATCACGAACTCACTTGCCCAGCGTGGCGATTATGGTTATTTACCTCCTAACTCTAAATGCGTCCATACGCATAGGCTAAGGATAGGGCGTTGTCCAGCTGTGGACTGATGAAGGCTGATTATGTGACGGTAAATAAACAAAAGTAAATTATACACCGTGTTTTTATTATTTTCCGTTAAATTGGACAGGTAATTGGGACATTAATAGAAGTTGCCTGGTATATCGGCTTTAATTCATTGCGTAAAAAAAAAAATTAAGCAAGTGTGAGAGAACCTTAAGAATAAGATCTCATGTGACTGACGGCACATGTCAAAATAAGTTTCATTAGGATGTAATAAAGGTTGCAATACACTTGTTCAGTCATTAAACTTAACTCAATAACAGTCAGACTTAAGATACTAGTTTCTTAGACAAATTGATTATTTTTGACCTAAATAAGCTTCCCTTTAATTTAACGGAAATCAATAAAAACACGGTGTATTATATGGCAATTCATATCTGAATGAGTTTCAAGATAATTTTTCCATATACAGGATTCCTTAAAAATAACTGCAGTGCGTACATTCCATTTTACTCGGAAGCTCAGATTCTTTTCTATTCTCGCATATGAATGTCCTTATTACTATCGCTGTGTCGCTTTTATGTAAAGAAATCATTTCTTACACTCAAGCTTTCTTTTTGCTTTTGCATCAGTATTGTGAATTCTTGACTACGAGAACTGAGGAACAATTTTTTTCTTAAATAGGGGTTGTCTTTGACGTGATCGTCGACGATTTTTCATGATTTCACTGCAGGTTTTATTTATACTATTTTTCAGTTATAAGTAGAAAAAAGGTAAACAATAGCAGGTTTGTTGTTACTTGATTTATATCATAATCACACACTCTCAGAATAAATAAATATAAATAAATAAATATCTTGGGACATCTTACACAAATCGACCTAGTCCCACGGTAAGCTCAATTAAGGCTTGTGATGTGGGTACTGGGTACCAACGTGTTTCACCATATATGTCAAAGAAATCAAATACTATGGAAAGTCAGCATATTTATTAACCTTTTTTACTTTCAAATGAATAATTGTATAAATGTTTTATTTATAATCAACGGCTAGAGGTTGCGGAATGTAAACTTCAAAAAATGTATCTAAATTTTGAGATAACATGTTACTTCTATATAAAGATTGAAAAAGCTCACGATTCTGCGTAAAAATTATATAAAAAATACCTATGGTATAAAAACATGTAGGGACAACTTTGAAAGAAAATGGCTCTTGCACTACGAACAAATAAAACATGGAAGCTGCACGCCATATTAAAATGTCCTTCAAAAACGGTCCTGAATTTTAGTTGACAAGTGTCACCGCCTCTTCAATGCATCACGGCAATTAATTTGAATGTCAACCTATAAAAACTTAAACCGCCATTTAAAAATAGTTGTGATTGGTCCGTCAAAGTTTTGATTGGCTATATTCTATAAACATTTGTCAGAGATGTTGTGCCGACATGTGCGCGGTGTTAAGAAATCTGACCTGCCCATCTTGGCACAATTGAACAATTGTTTTTGGGGGCATTTTTAAGCTGGCGTCAAACGTCCATGTTGTATATGGTCGCAGCTATTGCATCGTAATGTACTATTCTAAGATTATGAAATTTCCATTAGGTATGCACCTACATACATGCGTATTTAGTGGTAAATATCAATACGAAGTTCAGAGCACGGCTGCGCTCCCAAATCTGGTTTCCAGCTATTCGGCCTCTCACGCGATGGCGATTAAAATTCTAGCAGGTGCGAGATAAGCTGCTACAGCCGTTTGCTTATTTATAAAAGGTTGTGGAGAACGTAAATATCTGTACAATACGTCAAAATGTGGATGACTGACGTGGTTATTAAAATGTAACATTAATCCTTTTAAGGGAATGTTTTTAAAAAGTTTAAAAAAATAATGCACATTTATTTTAAAGTATAATAAAAAAAGTAAGCAATCCTAAAATAGTAGATTACATGCCAAGGCCGTTTAAGTGGAAAATATCTCGAATGACGTGTAATTGTAGGCCAAGGTGAAGCTGAGGCCGACAAACATAATGATCCCAGGCTTTCCCATTTAACGGCCGAGATGTGTATACTATTTTTCTACTCAACGGAGCCGGCAGGTGGCAACATAGTTTGGCGCAGCGCCCGGCAATGTGCTGTTTGCCGGCCGGTGGGCTGAAAACTTGCATTATTCCATATTCACGCACTTTTAGACCAAAATCTTGGTTTTATTGCAAGTTATTAGTATTAACGTAAAAATATATCTGCGAACGTGTTTCACGATGTGTCAAAGAAGTCAAATGTTAGGAGTCCACTGATGATTGGTATAAAATAATCACAAACAAAAAGTCTCAATTTATAAATAATCACCAAATTAAAAATTCAAAAAACCGACTTCAACCGATTTCTCAAAGATCCCCGATTTGTTTCCATCATTGGTTTCCTCAAATCCTACTTTCAGAATACAAATTCTTGTAAATGAATAAAAATTACCAAAAGCGCCCTACATGTGCCTATAACATTTGAAGAGATCCCTCGATTTCTCCAGGATCCCATCATCAGACCCCAACTTGGTGCCAATGGGACCATCTCGGGGTAATACACGTTCGATCACAAAAAGAAATTTTAAAATCGGTTCACTATTCTCGGAGATAACAGGTAACATATGTACATACAACAAAAAAAAAAAAATTTTTTTGATGTCGGTTAAAAAAATCATTAAATCCGAGTTTTCACTTTCATTTTTTTTGTTAAGTAATTCAAGGATTATATATAAAATAATCAGCTTAATTATATTGTGGTGTGGTGAAGCATTTTCGTAAGCTATTTATGTTATTTACCGTTCTTTGCATAAAATATATTACCTTAAAATACGAATTATTTTTAATCCACACTTGTACAATGATTTAATTTTGTTATTTCTTTCTGCTAAAAATATATGTCTATTCGTATATTGCTGAAAGACCGTTGGACTCCTTTGGCTTTAACTCATTCCTCGTTCGCTGTTTAAAAGAAAACTGAAATGAGTTTGCAATTTCATAATATTTATTCTAAAGAATATTTTATGAAGAAAGTCTGGAGAATTTATGTTTTGCATATCATATGAAATGAGAGAATTCAGACATGTTTGCATAATATTTTCACATAGACGTTTCATATTATGTAGAACAGAGATATATACAAATCAGGGAACTAGTCTAACATGTATGTACTAAGTTATAAACTCTTATAAAAATAATTACGAAACATAATATAATGTAGATTGCAAACATGATAAAATAGTAAAAAGGCAAATGTATTCAATTAAAATAGTACATTTCCTAACTAGTGCAGGAAAACTTTTTTTCGGCGAGGGTGAAAGTTGGAGCCCGAGTGAAACGAGGGCGACAATCACCTAAGTTAAAAAAAGTTTTTGCACGTGTAAGGGACGATTTTTTTCATAACAAGTGCGTTAAAAAGAGAAATTACCACGCGCGAAGCGTGCGCAAAGTTCGTTTTTGCGCACTAGTTAGGAAACATCTTTTGCAGGTAAACATTTTGAAAAGATTCAAAAATCTATCAGATAAATATTAGCTATTTTTTTTATATGCCATGGGGAAAAGTATAGTGCTCATTTTGTGTGATAAATATATATATCATAATAATATATTATGAGACAAGCTGTTAATGGGGTAAAGGTACTACAATTCGCCGTGTGGTAACTCAGGTGACTGCAATAAAAATACATTTTCCTAACTAGAGCTCAAAAGTAAACTTTGCGCACGCTTCGCGTGCATAAATTACTCTTTTTAAGGCACTTGTTATGAAAAAAGTCGTTCGATACACGTGTAAAAACTTCTTTTTCAATCGGGTGATTGTCGCCCTCGTTTCACTCGGTCTCCAACTTTTAGCCTCGTCGAAAAAAAATTTTTTGCACTTGTATCGAAATGTACTGTTGTCACCACCTCAAATCTTCCCGTGGGAGTCGTAAGAGTCGACAAAAGGATTAAGGGATTTAATTGTCGAAGAAGATTGATGATAGGCAGCAGCATCATCATAGTGGGCACACTACTGCGATCGCCAACCCGCTTGTGACAAAATATGGGCACCTCTTAATGCGTCGATACGCATAGTTAATAGGCCCTACGTCTAGCAGTGACTGAGAGAGACTGTTCAGTTGTGACGTGACGACTACAATTGATACGGAATCTGTAGCACGCGAATCCGACTCGCATTTAACCGATTTTTTATCTTGTCGCCCTCACGACACCCTAAATGTATACGAGTATGAGCGCTATCTTTTTAAAGGGCTCACTTTTGACATTAAAGGGTTCGCGATAAGTTCTTTCTCAACAAAGAGGCCTCTTTGTTCCAGTGACGGGGGCTCAACTAAGGGCCTTGCTGAGCCCTCGAGCCCCCGAGTTACTGTAATTAAACATTTCTTTGCCTTTTTATGAGTTCAAATAAAATATACTGTTGCTTTGTCGTTTTTTTGGTAGTGAATTATGGTGTTTTGATTGTAATGACTATTTCATAATAATGTTTTTTTTTACCAATTTTTACTAAATCGACATGTTGATTATTTAAGCGTTGCTTGCTTCTATTTCAATAGTATTTTTATCTTTTATTTCATTATATTGTCAGCCTCTGTAGCCTAGTTGGTAGTGACCCTGCCTACGAAGCTGGAGGTTCCGGGTTCGAATCCCGGCGAGGGCATTATTTGTGTATTTATTTATCACAAATATTTGTTCCTTGGTCATGGTTGTCTATGTATTTAAGTATCTATATGTATCTATTTATTATATATATCGTCGCCTGGTACCCACATCACAAGCCTTAATTGAGCTTACCGTGGGACTAGGTCGATTTGTGTAAGATGTCCCAAGATATTTATTATTTATTATTATATTAATATGTTTGTATCTCCTTGAGGATCACGGGCTTACAAATCCCGGTTTTTTGATAGGCTTGCGCGGGGATATAGATCCAACACGTAGAGGCCCTTTGGAGAAATTTGCTGTGTTGTATTAATATTATTATTATTTTTTATTAAAGATTTATATACGAAATGTAATATAAGCTGAAATGTAAATTTTAAGTATGTGAAATATGTATAAGTGTGTGAAATAAACTAAACTAAACGTAAAACTAGGTAGTATTATAAAATATGTTTTCAAAATATGTTTTCGAGACATACCTAATAACTATGAATAAAATTAAATGGTTATACTCATGTGGATTTAGTCACTATGCAAGACATGTTTCAGAAAGCCTAGGTCTCCATAATCAAGCACTGAACCCTAGAGACCTAGGCTCCTTAATCTTAATAATTTAATCTATCAATATCATTTGTTGATATTTATATGGCGGTTATGTAATCTCAGTAATCTGCTTTTGAAATTAGCTGTCAACGAGCGTTTAACTTGAGTGTGTTGCTCTACATTGCGCGCTGAATTTTTTCGTACGGATAATTGTGTTCTTTTAATTTTAAGGAAAAGTTATCTTAATGTATTTATTATGTCCTAAACTAAGCCCCTTAAGAGCTTTATCCCTATTAGACTTACACCCTGTTTAAAAGGGAAGGCATAATATACATACTTTGGGGAACTGTACTTACTCGTACTATTCTTATATCTTGCAGACTAGAGAGAACTATTACAGGCATGCAAACGAACTTAGTCTTAGCCCTAAAAACGTGTATTTTACCCAAGTACAGTCGAGTTCATACATATATGAGCAAATCCAAGGCTTCAAAAATAAATGAGCATATAAAGGTACATATGCTTCTGAACAGATTTACCAATCAAATATATGTGTACGTATTATCTCTCATATTAATCTGAGCATGTGTCACATTAATAATATTATAAGCAACTGAAAAGTCGTAAATATCTGTACTAATATTATAATATACATTATATGACATGTTCATTTATTTTTTTAGCCTTGGATTTACTCATATATTTATGAACTCTACTGTACTTGTTACGTTTGTATGATTTGTAACGTTTCACAAGACATGGCTTATCCTTGTTGAGCGTGGTCACGTATCACGAGACACGTAGAGGTAAACGAAACTTGCCAGAAAACGGGAACAAATGGTTGTCCCGTAATCCCGTCTAGACCGGTGTCGTATTCAGACACGGATATTTAATACAAATACGTGGCAGATAGGAAGCTGACAGTTCGTTCTTTTCCCGGTTTTCAAGTGAATTACTTATTATATGGGGATTCTTTTTTTACTTTGTAAGATGGGATCAGGAAAGGTACTCAAAACAACGGGAATTCATTTAAATCTTAACCCCGTTTTAAGCAATAATAATTTCCATTGAAAATTACCACGTTATTATGATAACGGGAAATGCAAATCATTTATGTGAATCAACTTTTTTCTGCCTATTATTGCCATGGTTACGGTCCCCTGAGTCACGCTGGTTTTATGCAAAATTATGATATATACACTATTTGTGCAAAAAATATTTTTTAGTACAGATGGTGTATTTTTAGGCTCTAGTGCGAGAAGTGTGTCATTTTACGTCAGGTTTGAAACTTCGGAGGGCCATCTGTACTAAAAAACGTCGTACGAGACACGTGCAAAAACGAAATTCGTAACTCGTGTCGATTTAAAACACTCCCTGTCAGTCGTGTTATAAAACATCGCCTCTCGTTTTGAATTTCGTGTTTTTCGTACTTGTGTCGTAATGTACTATTTTCTGGTGTTAATAAGCCTTTTCCTTAAGGGCCACCTACAAACATGGACTTTTATAAATAACTACGCCTGTCATATAAGCTATACAAACATACTGTTTAACTGTGTATATTTCAAGACTGTTATAAAATTACATTTAAAACGCGAGTAATTATAATTCTTTAAATTTCCCATAATATTCGAAGATTATAATATATCTCAAAAAAGAAACTGAATTTTCGAATATTTCTAAAAGAAAATATTAGCAATCCCTAGACACAATCCACTTTTTGGAAACTTGTTGTGTGTCTTACCAGCTACACGTTACATATTTCTTATATCGAATTTGTGTACTATTTTATTTCCCAAATATGCCAAGAACCTCAGACGGACTTCAAGATGACACGGCTCCGTGTCCCGACTTAATTAATGACCTCTTTTTATTCGGACCCCAATTCTATTAACAAACGAACCTAAATGTAATAAAATACCTCCCTTTTTAACGTTTTGATTCAATTTTTTTATTTATGTGACTTCACATGGGGGTGAATCAACTTTTTTCTGTCTGTTATTGCCATGGTTACGGTCGCCTGGGTCACGCTGGTTTTATGCAAAATGATGCTACTTAATTTATGAAAACATGCATATAGTTCATGTTTGTAGATGGCCCATCAAGGAAAGGGTTTATTAACACCAGAAAAATGCATGTTTGCATAGTTTAAGTAGCATAATTATGCAAAAACCAGCGTGACTCAGGCGACCGTAACCATGGTAATAACAGACAGAAATAAGTCAAATTCACTCAAATACACTTATATACTCAGCCTGGACGCTGGATGCAGGTCACATCTAACCAGTTTATATGGAGGTACTAAGAGGAGGCCTACCTGTAAAAATATGGGTATAACATTTCATAGAAAATATTGCAAAGTAAACACGCTGATTTCAAATAGATTCTTTAAAATGTTTACAGGATAAGTGTAATCCTTTTTAATACCTATACAATTGTATTGTGTTTTCCCTGCATTTACATAATAACAAAAAAAAGTAATTTTGTTGTAAGATGTCAGATATAAATAAAAATAGTAAGTCACGATTAGAAAACTTTTTACATACATTTTTGGCGATTTTTATAAACACTAAAATTGTGCCTGCTCAAATCGGTGTAATGAACATTTTATTTTTTTTCCAATTGTATGATAAGTTCAGGAAAATTACAGTATAAACCGATGTTAAAATTCATGGGAATGTGACCTTTCTCTCACTCTGAATACGGGTGTTTTTCCCATCAAATAAGTGTTGAAGTTACGAGGAGTTATGTTGTGTAAGTACCTATAGCGGTATTTATATATAGCCAACGAAAACTGTAATACAAAGCGTAAAGGTGCATTTAGACCAAACGAGCATTCGCTCATTCTATCCCCCACTCTACGAAATTCGTTCGTTACACAAAACGTGATTCGTCGAACTTCGTTGATTTCGTAGAGTGGGGGATAGAATGGGCGAATGGTCGTTTGGTCTAAATTCACCTTAATATGAAACAAGCATTGCAAGAATTGCAAAGCGGCAGAACTCTCACACCAAATTGGATCTTTATGAACAAGGCGACTGCCTTTTGTTTCGAGTTCCCCATTATGTGTTAGGTTTCGTCATAGGAGCTAGTTGTAACATGAGTTGTAGAATACAGAAATTTGAATTTACATTGTTTTAATAGAAGGTTGTTTTTTATTATTTTGTCATTGTCGGTATTTAGTTTGATTAGCCTTTGATATGTCAGTACATTACTGGTCAAAGCCCTCTATGCATATGAATAATTGTAGAACTATTTCATCTATCCACAGATAGGGGTTTTTTGAATTTGACGTCAAATTATGCGGTAATTGTATAATAGGTCTACAAATTACACATATGTTTTAAATTAATTATATTCATTATACATTTTATGACATTATGTCCTTTACTTAAATGATTTAATTATGCGTTGTTTTAAATGAAACAAATTGATACCCAGTTTTATATCTTCGGCTGACAAACAAAACTTACTATAAAACTGTCACTACTCATAACAACCTCTTATGTCAGTATTGAATTGGAACTTAGATACGATCATTCAAGTAGGTATTTGTTACTTAGTGAGTTTTGGTTGTCAACCGACGAATTATAATCAATTAATAAATTGGAATCTGATGTACATAATCACGTTATCACCTTTTTATGGCCTAATAATCTGTACATTCCTTTGCAACGCGTTTTGTCTATATAGTCATATTTCTGTCAGCCTCGTTTTCTGTGCATCCGTGAAACTCACAGTTGGTCTTTATTTGAACTCTTGCGAGCTTCTTTGAAGCGATATTATATGCACCCGTTGAGCACAGGTATTGTTTCATGCAATTTCGCTGCATTTGTTTTGTTTTATTTAGAAATTCGTTGTGCAAAATGTCTTGTTGGAGGAAATGTACACCATGACTAGAATAAATGTGGACAGGAATTTGAAACACCTGATATAAGGGCAGCAGCACTGCAGAAAAGCAAGAAAGATAAAAGCATGTATGAGAACCATATCGCGGGGGTACAAAATGTTTCTTTCTTTTTCAGTTTTTTTTTGTTTCGTAGGTAGGTTCATTTAATTTATTTTTAATGCCTTCGTGTACATAAGTATACGTGCAGGTGACATTGCTCCAGTTTTGTGTTGTACATGCTACCTCACTGTACATAAGTGTGACAGGTGTGTCAACTAGCTATTTACAAATTCAATTACAAGATGGATTGAAATTATATAGGTTGTATTGGTGCAGTTATTTTCCACTTTGACTTGTAATTTAAAACCCGGCTTTCGGTTTCAGGACGATAATATCTGCCTGACTTTTAATAATAGGTGAGTAACTCACACACTCCTACCCATTTAAAAAAATACATTTACGCATAAAATAAAACAAAATATCGCTGCAATAATGTTGCTGTTGATGTTTAAATCATGTACCTAATGTTATTGTCGATTCATCATTGTTATTAAGTGCATTAAAATGAATACTTGTATTAAGTGATTTAAAACTCCCAATTCTTCATCCCTAAAAGTCACAAATCTATGGTTGTATATAGGTATCTATCGGTAGTAAATAATATCAATACGAATGTGAACTGAAATAATAAATATGAATTTAAATAACAGACGAGTTCACGTTACAATGTGAAAATGTTACACCTAGTGGTTTAAATAACTCGTACATTTTGCGTTATTGATGCGTTACCATGAGTTCAGTGTTAAAGACACTTGTAATGATTTCGCGCTTGTACATTGCGTGCATTTATTTTTTTAACTTAACTAAAAAAAACAATGTTTGGTAATATTATTAATCATTTACGCGACTCTGATTATGGAATTAACTGAGCTTACCGTAGGACTAGGTCGATTTGTGTAAGATGTCCCAAGATATTAAATAAAAAAAAAAAAACAAATTATATAGAGATATTGCTTCAAATTTTCGGGTAGATTCGCTAGGCTTTACTATCGTGACGCACTCATGGTTGTATTATAAATACTCGTGTAGTATTGAAATGAGTTAACCGGAAAACTCTGATAACAACAGATGCAATAAATAACGATATCAGCAATTTACATTCCTGCAACATTGTCACTGCAATTTTATTATTTAATGAATTTATCGCTCTCGCGCCATTAGCTTTAAAATTTAAACCGGACGGAGTTTTATTTGGCCAAGGCCGTAAAGTTGGGTTTAACGGGCCCAGAATGAAGCCATTGTTGAAATAAGATGTTATTTATGGCCTCTCAAGCTTTGCCGAGCTGAGGGCTTGTAGGTACTAAATATTGGAAAAATATAAACCTGCAATTTGAGAAATGGAATTGGGAAGGCTATTTTAATTTTAGGTTGTAAGACAGTGTTGTATAGTCAAGTGCAAAAATATATATCAAAAGATCCTCTTATAATTATGTTAGTTTTGACGTTTTTATTACACAAAATGAAAGTGCACTGTATTTTTGAGCATTTTAATATACACCTTATTTTAGCTGGACCTGAAAGTTTTTCGATTTTTTGCTTCTACGGAAAATGTCTTAGTTTAAATGGCCCTCCGAAGTTTTAGACCTGACGAAAAATGAGCCACTTCTCGCACTAGCGCGTAAAAGAGGCATCATCTGTACTATAAATATGTTTTCAGTACAGATGGTGCTCTTTTAACGCGCTAGTGCAAGAAGTGGTTGCTTTTTGGTAGGTCGAAATCTTCGGATGGCCATATGTACTAAAAACGTCGTACGATACATGTGCGAAAACTAAATTCATAACTCGTGTCGGTTTGAAGCACTCCTTTCGGTCGTGCTTTAATTTGGGTACCTCCACGTCCACTCTTTTCGGGCTTAATGTTTTTCGAACTTGTATCGTAATGTAACTATTTCGAGAAATGGTTCATTTTTTGTGAGGTCGTAACTTATACCTAGGCCACTTATATTTTAGGAACTGAAAAACGTTGAACAACACACGTGTGAAAAGGAAATTCGTAACTCGTTGAGTGACTGTATGCTTATTTGTAACCATTATTGCTTAAAAATTCAAAATTCGTGTTATTATTTTACGTGGAGCCATTTAAAACAACGTTAATAGTCAGCAAATACGGTTTGTTTTTAATTCATTAGCCAGACAATTAACGGGTTAAATTAAAACCAACAAAACCTTTTTTAATAAAATATAATGAGTGTAGCAGACGGTATGTAAATAATAACGTTCTATTTCTGTTTCAGCATCTTTAAGCCAGAAATTTAAACCGGTTTTTTATAAAAACCACGAAATAGCCCAAAATGTCTAAACTTTTTATATTCTTTACGTAGTACTCATTTATTTTACGTATTTTCCAACATCGTATTTTTAAAATACTCCATCTGTAAAGAATTTATATAATGATTGACGAAAAAAAACGAAAAAAAGAGTCGTTCTTTTGTGTAGAGAAAATACCGATATCCGATTTTTTCAGCATAATTTTTAAGCAAAAGCTATTGTTACAGGGAATGAGGTTTAGTTTTTTTATATAAATTTCTATGTCAGCCTCCGTAGTCTAGTTGGTAGTGACCCTGCTTACGAAGCTCCGGGTTCGGGGTTCGAATTCCGACAAGGATATTATTTGTGTATTTATTTATGACAAATATTTGTTCCTTGGCCATGGCTGTCTATGTATTTAAGTATCTATATGCATGTATTTATTATACAGGGTGGCCCATTCAAATCGGTCAGTATTGGAAAGTCTGAAACTATAAGACATACGAAGATTTGTTCTTAGGAACCATGTCACCGATTTTGATAAAAAGAAAAACTGCATTCGTACATTTTAAAAAAACACTGTACCCAGCTAGGGAATCGAACCCGGTTGTTTTGAAAAAAAATAACTTGTACTATTTCTGTTCAGATATCGTTTGTGTAGGTCTTAAGCAGGAAATGTCTCTAACAAACATGATGTCTAAAATGAATGGAATTCATTGTTTTCACGTACTTAAATTTATTTTACTAGGTGTTTATTGTGTAAATTTTAAGAAAAAAAGTTTTTTTTCCATATTTATGAACGCAGTTTTCCTTAATATTAAAATCGATGACATGGTTCCTAAGAACAGATCTTCGTAAGTCTTATAGTTATCGATTTGCCTATACTGACTGATTTGAATTGGCCACCCTGTATATATCGTTGCCTGGTACCCACATCACAAGCTTTAATTGAGCTTACCATGGGACTAGGTCGATTTGTGTAAGATGTCCCAAGATATTTATTTATTATTTAATTAACTTAACTATCGTGAAGGTTTTGTATAGCCGCAATGTTGATTCTAAAATCTTCGTCTCGAATCATTCTTCATCATCATTCATCATTCATTCATTTAATAAACCGCATTAAAATACGTTGCGTGGTTTTAAAGATCTATGCATAGAAATGGACCGACAATAGATTTTTTATTCAGAAAACGGAAAGTTTTTTGCTTTGGTTAACAATTTGGTTTAATGTTGCTTATTTATTACGTGTTGGTTTACCGACGATATGTTGATATATTGTAAACAACGTAAACCATATCTTAGTAAAGAATACATGCCGATGTTACTTTTAGATAAAGAATGGAGTTATGAATAATGGAATGATACCATAATTTTCTAATAATTACCATGTTAAGGAAATAGGACATTTATGATGGATTGGTTAGATTTTTGTGCTGCGATTGCCATCAGATATATCGACCGACCAGTGGCCTATTTCACCATAATTACAAGTGTGACAATTATAAAATATCACTATTACTGACGTCACGGGCCTCCGTAGGCTACGGCCACCGCTTACTATCGGACTGTCCATGTGCTTGTTTGCCACCAACATACAATTATTACTAATAACGTTATTAAATCATTAATAAACTACTTTTTATTTTCCGAAAACCCGTAACAATTTTTCGCAAGGTTCAGTACAATTCTCATTCAATCTTGACACGAGATTCGACATAAGTCGGAATTTCGCTACAACTGTCGTGTTTTTGTGACAATTGTAATTTGGCTTCGCAAAAACAGTAGTTATTTATTGCTGATTTATTAAAGTTCCTGTGTTACATTTTATGTTGGTAGCAAACAAACACACGGCCCTTCCGATGGTAAACGGTAACTGTAGCCCATATCTCTACCAGCCAATGGTTGGCTGGTAGAGAATGCGTTAAGGCGTTTTCGACATTTATACTTTGTACCTTGACAAATATTTATTCAAATTTGAATTCTGACATGTTATGAATAGAGTCAAGAATATATGATGCATATACAGCGTGTGTATTGGATACGGGCGAATATTTCAGTGGCGATTACTATCGGACCTAGTGAACTTGTTTACATAAATTTCTTTAAGAAATTAAGGTATTTTTTCATATAAAATAATTGAGCACGCAATGTATTGCCTCCACTGATAGCCACTTTACTTAAAGTAGACATAAGTATCTAAACGTCATATGACTCTCATGTCAGTTGGCCGGCATACATTGCTGCTGGGTTGCACTTTAGAAAAATCATTACACCTAATTAACAACAAAATTTAACGATATGATTATCTTATACGACTCGTAGTATCAGATATTAAAGCTGGATTAATTATTCGCCCGTATCAAGTACCCACGCTGTATGTCTTTATGAGTTAATGTGTTACATAGATATGGATAATATGGTCTTGGAGTGCCCACTAAAAAAATTCGAAGGTCCGGTAGAAGACCTTAAAAATGTTACGAGGTCAGCTGCTACTTACTTGGAGAGATGTACATAAATGTAAATTATAAGATAATAATTGATGTACAACAGTGTAATATAATTGCCATACGATAAATAAAAAATAAAAATAAAATCGAATTAATATTGGTGAAGTATTCTAATCTGTGCCTTCGAGAAAGAGGTCAATCGTCAAATCCGACTCGGTTGGGCAGTGTTCGGGAAGCTACGACACATATATTCGCCTAATATTCCGCAGTGTTTGAAGACGAAAGTGTTTGATCAGTGTGTGTTGACAGTGATGACATACGGTACTGAAACGTGGTCGCTTACAATGTGCCTCATAAGAAGACTCAAAGTCCCCCAAAGGGCAACGGAGAGAGCTATGCTAGGAGTCTCTTTGCGAAATCGGATTAAAAATGAGACCATCCGCAGCAGAAACAAAGTAACCGAAATAGCTCTCTGAATCGCTAAACTGAAGTGGCAGTGGGCGGGGCACATTGCGCGTAGAACAGATGGCCGTTGGGGCGGGAAGGTTCTCGAGTGGCGACCACGTACCGGAAGGCGCAGCGTGGGTAGGCCCCCCACAAGGTGGCCTGATGACCTGGTAAAGGTCGCAGGAGTCCGCTGGATGCGGGTGGCACAGGACCGGTCATTGTGGCAATTTTTGGGGAGGCCTATGCTCTGCAGTGGACGTCTTTCGGCTGATATGAAGATGATGTTTTTTTATGAGTTCATGAGTTACATAAATAAACAAATCAAATTAATTTTCGTGTAGTATTCTGTGTCTTACCATACAAAGAGAGATATTGACAGCGCCCTCTCTCTTTTAGGACGTAGTTTAAGGACCAGGGCCATGTTTCCACAACTTTCATCAGAAGCTTCTTAATGATATTTTAATGTACCAGAACTTTTAAACGCTACAAGGACCTCGTTAAATTAAATTTAAACATCTTGGAGGTTTATTCAAATGTAAAAATGTCGGTTCATCATTTTGATCCGTCTTTGATTTATTGTGTCATTCATGTGACAGAGAGGCGTTATTATAACGTTATTATAGGTTTTCCGCGATCCTTTGGAGTTGCAGGTGTCTATGGCCTACGGTAGATACTTACCATTAATTAGGCCGTATGCTTGGTGATTCTAAAATAACTTTTATTTTTAAACGCGTAAAACAAAATAGCACATCTGCAGTATAACCTTTTGAGGTGCATTCAGACGAAACAAGCATTCGCTATTCTAGCCCCCTACTCTACGAAATTCGATCGTTACACAAAACTTGATTCGTTGATTTCGTAGAGTGGGGATAGAATAGCGAATGCTCGTTTGGTCTGAATGCACCTTTAGATAGATTTACTGTTCACCAACAGTTGAACCGTATTCTTTTGATTGCCTATCGTCACGTCATTATTAAAAAAAAATCCAAGCTTGTATGTATGTGTATATTGTGTATGTATGTTACATATAGTCTTACTACGTTTCCATTTTTACTCATATTTAATTAAAATCAAATCGGCTATTCCGACTTTGAATTCCCCTTGTAGATTCTCGAGATTCAAACTCGCCCCAGGGTCATAAAACTCGCCGTTTTAAAATTTCACCCTAATAGCGGACTTGCTGCAATCTGGGGGTGACGAGGGGCGAGACGGGGCGAGAAGAGGGGGGAAGTTATTGCGGCATAAAACAGGTTTATGGCGCAGTTGTCGGATGCTGAGTTTGTCTGTTTGTCTTGAGCTGGCGCGACTTTTAGGTGACCTAGGTTTGCTTTGAGGGTTTTTATGGCACTACGAGTACACAGCAAAATGTTTAATATTTTTTATTAGTATGACATAAATATTATATTATATCGTCGCTTGGTACCCAAACCACAAGCCTTAATTGAGCTTACCTTGGGGCTGCGACCATATATAACATGGACGTCTAACGCTAGCTCAAAAATGCCCCCAAAATCAATTGTTCAATTGTGCCAAGATGGGCAGGACATAGCGCTTTTCTTAACACCACGCATATTTCGGCGCAACATCTTTGACAAATGGTTATAGAAGATAGCCAATTTCAAAAGTTTGATGGACCAATTTAATAATAAGTTGAACTTATTTAAAAATTAGGTAAGGTGCACACTTTTAAATAAATATAAAAAAATACTAGTATGACTTAACGGGATATTAACCATGTAATTTATTGTAATTATTGAGCACCCGATCAGTTATTCTGTGAAGATGGCATTTACCTCAGTGCCGAAACATTGAGTGCTCGGTAACACAGAATTAGATTTGGATAGAAGAAACAAGTTCATTCATTTGTATGGCGGCCGAGCGTGTCAGATTTTGTACTGAAGTTGATACTTGCCTATGATTTTAAATATGTCTCAGGCCCTTGAGTATTCATATTTATTTGTGTTGTTGCAATTAATATTACTTAAAGAGGCATCATTAATGTTTTTGTTAACTTCAACTTACAAAATTTAACGCCCGAAAGCTGCAAGCTGCGATTAAAGACTGACAACTCAGTAGATTTTACTGAGTTCATTTGACACGCTAAGTAGATACGTTTGCTTGATCTATGGTATATATGACATCTGTGCTCAGTAATTATAATTTACATGGTAAATATCCTGTTTCCTGTCATACTATATAAATAACCACATTAACTTAAAAACTTATAATTATATAAGCTTCGACATAAAATGGCATATTTTCTACCGTGATATAATTTTAATATCTATCTGTTCATATTATATTACCGCTTTTTTACTCGGAGCGTAGGTAAAAAGCAAACATATATGGAATTTTGAAATGCTCGAGTAGTTTTTATAAGCTGCTAGTAATAACTTATATCAAAACAAATTAAAAATACGTGATTATCTTCTACATTAAT
>JALPQI010007769.1:0-45812 GCA_025490895.1 Thaumatotibia leucotreta | reverse complement strand
TTATGATGTTTTGCGAATATGATCTTTAAAGCGATGGAAGGGGGGGACAGAAGGGTCGGGGGGGGAGACTGGTGTTGTACTCACATGGTGTGGCGGTGCGCTGTGGCAAGCGGCGCGGGCGCGGCCGCGGGGGAGGTGGGCGCCACCGTCTGACGCCCGCCGCCCAAATGTTGACAGAAGGGGCTGGGGGGGGGGACTAGTGTTGTACTCACATGGTGGGGGGGTGCGCTGTGGCAAGCGGCGCGGGCGCGGCCGCGGGGGAGGTGGGCGCCACCGTCTGACGCCCGCCGCCCAAATGTTGACAGAAGGGGGTGGTGAGACTAGTGTTGTACTCACATGGTGTGGCGGTGCGCTGTGGCAAGCGGCGCGCGCGCGGCCGCGGGGGGAGGTGGGCGCCACCGTCTGACGCCCGCCGCCCAAATGTTGACAGAAGGGACGGGTGGTGAGACTAGTGTTGTACTCACATGGTGTGGGGGTGCGCTGTGGCAAGCGGCGCGGGCGCGGCCGCGGGGGAGGTGGGCGCCACCGTCTGACGCCCGCCGCCCAAATGTTGACGCTGCATATAAAAAAATATCGTGTGTATCGGAACGTAAGGCAAACTGTTGGTACAGTTTTGTGGGGTGATAATGTAAACAATTTTATCTACGCAAATATCATAAACAGTCCATGATGCGTTCAAAAACCGCACATTATGACCACCATAAAAATAGACTGACTTGTTAGAATAAATTTCTTATCTGTGAAACTGTTATTATAACTAAATAATAATATCGTTTTCGATAATATTATTTCATTCAAATTTCGAACATCTTTGAAAAATAAATGAATTGGCTTAGGCCTCTATTCTAATATAACTCGAGATGACGTTTAGTTCGAAATTAAGTGTCAATTTCGAACAAAATTGACAATTATCGCACGTAAGTAAGATTTCGAATGATATGATAGTTGGGGTTGACTCTAGATTGTCTCTGCATTAAAAAAAAACTATGACAGCTGCCAGAGAATTTTTCATTACTTATTGGTTGATTTTTGAAAATAAATATATTGAAAAAAAACAATCACCTTGACATTGGCAAATTCACCTTGCTGTGGAAACAAGCAAGGAGTAAAGCCAGAGGAAAAAAAAAAAAAAAAAAAAAAAAAAAAATACCGCCATTACTTTGTTTTGTTGGAAAAAAGATTTAAATTGTGGAATTTAAAACAAACTGTAAATAATTATTATTGTTCCAAATAAATTTCTGCATTTTCGCATTTCTTTTCTGTTTTATTTTATTAATAATTACTTTTAGTGGCCACGAAAAATCCTGCAATACCGATCATAATTTGCTGTTACTGAACGCATCATGGAAGCTTATGATATGTGGGTAGATAAAGTAGTGTATGCAACTGTACATAGGTAATTAGGCATTAAAACACTCGTGTGATGCTATTATGAAACCCACACTCGAGTTTTGATGCCCTTTATTATGTACAGTCACATAAACTACTATAATTAAAAACGTGTCAAATAATTCAATAAATTCAATAAATAAAAATTTAGCCCAATGATGACCAAGTCTAGTACAGTAAAGAAACATTTTTTTTACAAACCTTTTTAATCCTGAGAAAACAATATAATTGATAATTATATTTGAGATGGACTTAGTTACTTCGTTACTACGTTTTTTTATCTGAGAGCAAATTGATGGTTATGTATTATTTCGCTGTTTTCAACTCAAAATCGTGAGCTCTTTCGATGCTAATAAGAGAAAAAAGTGTCCCAAAATTTACAAACATTTTTATAACTTCCTATTCCTTTACAGTCATATAAAATGTATGAAAAATGGTGAGGTAATTGAAAAACCTTGATACAACATTTTTTTCATCTTTCTCCTATAAGGATCGAAAGAGCTCGTAATTCTGAGTAAAAAGATAGGTGGAAATCATATTAAACATTACAAATCCAAAAAAATTATGGTTAAAACCGGCGCGAGGAAATATGGGCATACCTTGAGGGCGTTTGTGCACTACAATGACTTTTACTGTCCGGCAGGCAGACTGAGTTTTCATGGTCCGATATGGCATGAAAAAAACGGATGATTGGCTTGTGCACTTGTCCGTCTTTTTACTCGGAGCTGCGGCATAGTAGCATGAAAAAAACGGATGATTGGCTTGTAAAATCGGACTATCGGGGACGGTAAAAGTCAGTGCAATTCCGGACGCAGTGCACAAGCATTAACACGTTTTTCATAGCTGTCATCTCGGATCGGAAAAATACTGTCCGAAATGGGGAAAAGTAAAATGTCGGACGGTAAAATTACGTATAGTGCACAAGCTACTATATACATTTAATGGCGTGGCATATCGGACCGTAAAAAACCGGACTACCGGACGGTTAAAGTCATTGTAGTGCACAAACGCCCTAACTCTGCATGGCGATTGACGGCTTCAGTAGGTGTTGGTCTTTGACGCTAAAGTGATGCGACGCGGGTATAGTACGGCTATGGTGTGGGGCAAAATCGACATACTATGGCTGTGGGGCAACATCGACATACCTTGGCTCTGCATGGCAATAGGTGGCTTCAGTAGGTGTTGGTCTTTGACGCTAAAGTGATGCGACGCGGGTATAGTACGGCTATGGTGTGGGACAAAATCGACATACCATGGCTGTGGGGCAACATCGACATACCTTGGCTCTGCATGGCGATTGGCGGCTTCAGTAGGTGTTGGTCTTTGACGCTAAAGTGATGCCATGCGGGCAGAGGTGCAGCGAGGTTTGTGTGGGGCAACATCGAAACCGCTGGTGCTTCGCGGGATGATGTTTGCTGTAAGTTAATTATCGGTGTATTTACACAGATGTCATATATACCATAGATCAAGCAAACGTATCTACTTAGCGTGTCAAATGAACTCGGTAAAATCCACTGAGTTGTCCGTCTTTAATCGCAGCTTGTAGCTTTCGGGCGTCAAATTTTGTAAGTTGAAGTGAACAAAAACATTAATAATGCCTCCTTAAGTAATATTAATTGCAACAACACAAAAAATGTGAATACTCAAGGGCCTGGGACATATTTAAAATCATAGGCAAGTAACAACTTCAGTACAAAATCTGACACGCTCGGCCGACAAATGAATGAACTTGTATCTTCTATCCAAATCTAATCTGTGATTTACACTTTTGGGTCATTGTCAGATTTAGGTTATCGTCTTTTCGGTGACCATAATTAAAGTTAAGGAATTTTGGGATAAAACAATAGACGGTACAACTAGGTTCCCCGGTCTATAGCCCTGTGCAATCAAATTGTAACATAGATTTATAAAAGCTGTTCACTTTTGACCTTTTTTTTTCGGACTGACAATGACCCTTTCAGGGACACCTAATTAGCGTGGAAACATAAAACTTTCATTGCAGTCAGGTTAGTAACGTTAATGAGTATGATACTTGATGGAACTCCCCCTTTCGTAAGACATAATAACGGTTTAACAGTCTCAGTGCTAAATAATGGAGACCTCTCTCTCTCCTATTTAAGAGCTTTGCTATTGTCGGTGTATATTAGCTAGATATAAAGCTATAGGATGATATTTGATAAGATTAGTAAGCGACTAATTTGTTGGCATACGATTAAATAATAAATTTTCGATGTAGCTCATCACTGTCCTCGATCCAAGACCATCTCTTTCAGGTTTTGATATAACGTGACTTTCACGTTGATTTGTTTGATGTAATCTCTCCTTGGTCTTCCTCGTCCACGCTTTCCCTCCACTTTGCATTTTTGAGGTTGTCGTCGTATCAGATGGCCCAACATCCTTCCTCTTCTGTTCTTAATAATGGCCATCAAGTGCCTCCTCTCTTTCACCCTGTCTAATGGAGACACAGACAACTATGTTGTCTGTGTATGGAGACCTAGGCACTCCAAAATATGTCGCGCGTAGTGACTAAATACACGTGAGTTTATCGCTTATAGTTTATAAATTTTACATCAAAACCGTGTTTTTATTGAAAATGAATGCTTAATTGTCATTACAAACCTGACTGCAATAAGGTTTTTTTTTAAATCTGAAGCTAATTGAATGTCTCTAAAAGTGGAAAAGGTCTAATACGATTTTAATATCTTTTTAACGCCATTGACATATATATCGGACCCTGGTTCAGTGCCAATGAACATGTACTAATATGCTTATGTGTGTGTTCGTTTAAAGCGTCATAGACCATATTTTTCTCTGCGAGCTGTGACTTATATAACGGTCATTGGCACTGAACCAGGGGGTGAACTTTCAGAGGTGTTTTTTGGGCAAGTCGTGTAAAAATATTTTAATACTTACAGCGAACTCTGAGACGTAAAGAGGTGCGTTCCTGCCATCCGCCGAAGCGGCCGAACCTAGCGGTCCTACGTCCATCTGCCATAATAAAACTTTATGCAATCGGTGTATAATATTAGCTTTGCGACTACGAATAAATAAAACATGGAAGCCGCACGCCATACTAAATTGCCTTTCGAAAACGGTCCTGAATTTTAGTTGACAAGTGTCAATGCCTCTTCAATGCATTACGGTAATGTATGCATGAATTTCAATATCAACTTATAAATACTTAAACCGTCGGTGCAATACGAGTATATTTGACAAAAGTAGGAAATTAAATGAAAACTTTGATGGAGCAATTACAATTATCTTTAAATATTCGTAGTTTTTATAGTTTAACGTATAAATTCGTTAGCGTGGTGTATTGAAGAGGGGGTAATACTTGTTTATGAAATTACAGGAGCGTTCACGACAGGTAGGTGAGGCAAGTAGTGGGACAGGTAGTGAAACAGGTAGCGGGACAGGTAGTGCGACACATAGTGAGACAGGTAGTGCGACACGTAGGACAGGTAGTGCGACACATAGTAGGAAAGGTAGTGGGACAGGTAGTGAAACAGGTAGTAGGACACATAGTGGGACAGGTAGTGGGACAGGTAGTGGGACAGGTAGTGCGACACATAGTAGGAAAGGTAGTGGGACAGGTAGTGAAACAGGTAGTAGGACACATAGTGGGACAGGTAGTGGGACAGGTAGTGGGACAGGTAGTGCGACACATAGTAGGAAAGGTAGTGGGACAGGTAGTGAAACAGGTAGTAGGACACATAGTGGGACAGGTAGTGGGACAGGTAGTGGGACAGGTAGTGCGACACATAGTAGGAAAGGTAGTGGGACAGGTAGTGAAAAAGGTAGTGCGACACATAGTATGACAGGTAGTGGGACAGGTAGTGCGACACATAGTATGACAGGTAGTGCGACACATAGTAGGAAAGGTAGTGGGACAGGTAGTGAAACAGGTAGTGCGACACATAGTATGACAGGTAGTGGGACAGGTAGTGAAACAGGTAGTGCGACACATAGTATGACAGGTAGTAGGACAGGTAGTGAAACAGGTAGTGCGACACATAGTATGACAGGTAGTGGGACAGGTAGTGAAACAGGTAGTGCGACACATAGTATGACAGGTAGTAGGACAGGTAGTGAAACAGGTAGTGCGACACATAGTATGACAGGTAGTGGGACAGGTAGTGAAACAGGTAGTGCGACACATAGTATGACAGGTAGTAGGACAGGTAGTGAAACAGGTAGTGCGACACATAGTATGACAGGTAGTGGGACAGGTAGTGAAACAGGTAGTGCGACACATAGTATGACAGGTAGTGGGACAGGTAGTGCGACACATAGTATGACAGGTAGTGCGACACATAGTAGGACAGGTAGTGGGACAGGTAGTGCGACACATAGTATGACAGGTAGTGCGACACATAGTAGGACAGGTAGTGGGACAGGTAGTGCGACACATAGTATGACAGGTAGTGGGACAGGTAGTGAAAAAGGTAGTGCGACACATAGTATGACAGGTAGTGGGACAGGTAGTGCGACACATAGTATGACAGGTAGTGGGACAGGTAGTGCGACACATAGTATGACAGGTAGTGCGACACATAGTATGACAGGTAGTGGGACACATAGTGGGACAGGTAGCGGGACAGGTAGCGGGGTAGCTAGCGGTACAGGTAATGAGAGATAGTGGGGCAGGAAGTGGGACGCGTAGAGGGACACGTAATAGGGCACATAGTGGTACATTTTGTGGCGGTAGGGTACAGTACAGACCTGGTCGTGTCGCGGCTGCGGTCCCACGGTGTGGCGGCGACGCGGGTCGCTGCGCAAGGGGAGGGTGGTGGCGGTGGCGGCACCCCCCGCGGCACCGAACTGAAACAATATAAAAAACAATATTTAGCGGGTAGGCGTTTTTAATTTCAGCCATGGTACATCATGGTACATATAGTTTCTGGTCCATGAAACATAAAATATGGTCTAAAAATCTGATATCTATCACATTTGTCAGCATTTTTCTCCGTGAAATTGAAAGTAATTACAACTATAATATTATTTAAAAATTATCCCTACCATCTTCTTCACGAATCGATGTCACATGAACACTATACGATACACTTAAGCAACTACGGAAAGCGAATAATTTTAATGCGTACGACGGCGTTGTTATTGACACTTCGAGATTATTTATTAATTACTGGTGGGTTCTTACGCAAAATAGTCAACGAGATAGTGACAACGGGGGTGTATTCTATCGGGGTTTTGACCCATAGTTTATTTATTTTTTTTTTTTTTTTTTATTTATTTACTTATTAACCAACTTACATTTACAGCACATTGCCAAACATGGAAGTTATAGGTTATAAGATAGTATTAAAATAACAATATACAGTAATTAATAACATTAGCGAGCATTAATTTTACATTGTCAAAATAATAATTGATGAACATGCATTTAATCTTTAGATGTCGACTTAAACTTTAACATAATCATACTCTTCTATTGGTAAAGTGTAAAAAATTTACATATACAATACAATTTCAAGATAAAATAAATAATAGAATTTAACAGTAGTCAGAAATATTAAGCACAATGTCAGTCAATAAGTTTTAATAAGTTGGAATGTCATTAGAATGTCATACTTAGTGAAACGTCTGCTAACTTAACAAGCCGCTAATAATTGTTTGTCCCTTTCGACCTTAACAATGTGTCCATAAGAGCAACGGGGACAAACAATACTTAGCGGCTTGTTAAGTTAGCAGACGTTTATGAATAAGGGGGTAAAACTCGTAAAATATGAAACACCCCAATGATATATAACTAAAGATACGTTATACCGGCTCTAAAAATAAAGCACTCAAATTACGATAATTCTAACAATCGCTTTTAGTTCTACACAGACCACCGAGAGGTGTTTACCACTACAGAGTTCTCACAAACCACATGAGCTGGACCTTAAAATGTCATTTTATGTTATGTAACAATGAAAAATCCAAAATAAAATGCAAAAATGCCCTCAAAATCACACATCATGCCCAATTAAACTGAATTAATTTTTTTTATTCAATTTTACTATTTATTTAAAATAAATAGGACGCCATTTTGACGTTTTAAACTGACTTAGAGAAAGAGACAAGCTTAATGGTCTTTACGATCGAGAATAATAAAAATAAACCAATGTTTATCAATAATAGCCTCAAAAATGCATGCGCGATTGTCAAATGCTAGTTGTCTCTTTTATTTCGCGCATTTTGTTAGAGTATAACGTATCTTTAGTTATATATCATTGGAACACCCTGGATAGGTAACGACTAGGGTTAGGATTTTGGTGGCATTTATGGAACAGAGAGCAGTGGAGTCGATGTTATAAACATTTTTTACTTGAATAAATGATTAACTTATAAAATAATAACGAAATAGTGTTTAGTTCAAGTTGGATTTATCAATGAATTTGAATACATAACATGAATTTTATTTTTGAGAATCTAGAAAAATATTAATTTTCAATAAAAATGTTGATAAATGAGTAAATATATTTATTTGATTTTTAAGGTTTTAGTTTTCTCGAAGCCCATAAATATTATATAATAATCATAAAGCTATTATATTATTAAAAAAAGATTGTACTTTATTTCATAGGTAGTCAAATATTAATACAATAAAATGATTTAATACTTACAATGGGCGAATCCCTATTAAAAAGAATAATTCGATTTATGTATTCTTTTTGATTAATTAATTATTCCATCAATCATAAACAATTTGAGCAACGATTCCACTGTTCTCTGTTCACCTAATGCCACCAAAATTCGTAACCCTAGTAATGACCTAATACTGTCAACATTGCAAGTTAGAGAAAATGTATGTATTTACCTGTTCTAAGCTGTCGGTTCGTTCCGACAAATAATCAACGGCATCAGGCTGAACGAGACAATCCTGCGACGAATCTTCCGCGTCCATTTGCTCCTCCGTCCCGCTCTGACGACATACAACAGACAGAGATGACATTATATACAGGGTGACATCTGAGCCGACGAGCAAAAGTGAACCGGGTACTACGGATGATCATAAGCACAGCCCGGAAAATCCATAGCAAAACAAAAGACTGTCGCAATCAAACTAGGGTGAGAAACATTTGTTTATCGATATCGAGTAAGTTTATATGCCAACCACGTCCTTTTCAAACCGTTTTAAGATACAAATAATAATTGACAACATTTCATATTTTTTAGTCCTAGTGTTTATTGTCTGTTTTGAAAGAACTCAATACTAAAAGATACAAGTATTTTATTTTTATTATTTAAAAAAAAATTGCAATTTTCGTGCGAAAATCCCTTTTATTACTACTTCGAGCAGAAAGACCGTAAGTTACAAACGTCAAAAATCAGCTAAATGACGTCACAAGTGATGTTTCATAGACGTAAGAAAACGACCAATAACGGTAACAAGTGTCATATGTCACTGCCAAACACAAGTGACATTCCAACCACAAGATTTTTTTGGTTATAGTGGCAGCTCTGAATCAGCTTTGTGACGTCACTTCCCCTTTAAACTATTTTTAAGATTTTTAACAAAAATATTGCAAAAAAAAATTTTTTCAATATATTTTTGTGATCTACATGCGTATATCTCGAAATGGTTTTGCGATTTAGGGACATCGAAAATTTTGAAACGTTGTCAATTATCTACAGAGACACAACCAAAGCCCGGATAATGGGAGCGAAATAGTACATTTACTATAGAGGACGGGAAATGTAGGGTTACAGGCCAAGTAGATATATCTGACCGTAGGAACCGAGGCCAGATAGGGATACGCGGCCTGTAACTCTGTTTCTCGCCGAGATTTGTATAGTGCTTTTCTCAAACTTGCCATGAAATAAAACGAACTGATTTCGTCGAACCATACTACTTAATTTGTAAATATACCAATAGCACAGTATCGTAAAACGTAAAAAAAAAACATTCGCGCCTAACTTTTTTTTTAATCTGTTTGAGGTATTCTTTTACCTACTGGTATAGACATTAGTGCTAAGGTTATTTTTTTTTGTGTGGCTGAATGTGAAGACGTAGTGTCACAATTTGACGTTTCAAAACAAAAGACTAAGTCCTAGGTGTGAAATAAATACATGAAATCTCTTTACATATCATCTTTGCACATGACACCGGGTAGATAGTATTTCCGGGTTTAATTTAAAGTATGTAACATGAACATTCCGTAGCAAGTTTGAGAAAAAAATATTATGAGACCTAATATCAATTCCACCAAAAAAATTTTTTTTCAAAATTCTTTTCGTTGTTTAATACCACTCTGTCACGCTTTTAGTTGCTGTTTCGACAATAAACATATATGTACTGTATGTTTGTAGGCGGCCCATTAAAGAAAGGGCTTATTAACACCAGAAAAATGCATATTTGCATAGTTTAAATAGCATAATTTTGTGTAAAACCAGCGTGACTCAGGCGACCGTAACCATGGTAATAAAAGACAGAAAAAAGTTGATTCACCCGGCTAACATGGTGATATCTACTTAATTTGAAATTAAAAAATAATTCCTTTTATTTACCTTACAACTTGTGAGATCTAAAGCCCCTTCTCCCTGGTCGCTCGTCGGTGAATCCAGGGAATCTGTAAAACAATTAAATAACAAACAATATTACATTACATCAGAGGCCGGGAAAATGAGGATTTCCGGTCAAGTTGGTACATATATTTTTTTTTAGTATTTTTTTATGTTTCGAATGCCTTAATGCACAAAAAAAGGATTTTATTAATGAAAGTATCGCAAAAAATGCACTTTGAAGTTTTTTTTTACATTTGCTAGGTAATTAAAGTTTTATTTGTTCATTTGATGTCTGTCAATGAAGTGTGACAAGACTAAGACAATATGGTGACAAAATCGTTTCCTAAAATGCGTTTATCATAGCGTAACAACGTCTAAAACGGTTTTAAGAAAAAATCTAATTTTCTCTTAAAGAATTCAGGAAACTTCATATGACATTTTTAACTTCAAAGGGTTTAGCAGCCTTACCGAACAAGAGGTGCCATTCCCCACGGATGAGGTCAATATTTTAGGTGGTGTACTAGCAGGACCTAAGAATACTCCTTGCTTAATATCAGCTCTAGATCTTCTTTTGTTTCAGAGTTATTCAAGATAATGTAAAATATACAGGGTGTCGTTGAAAGTGGCATATTTCGAGAACTGTTCAAGTTAGATCAACCAAACAAAATTGTGTGTGATAACAATAAAATAAACTACAAAATGCATATTTTTAACCTGCATCTTGTCCTTATTTTTCATAATAAAAAAAGAGTTCTTGTTTTTTTTTCCATATTTTTTTTTATTTCACGCGGAGGTACACCTACAAAAAAAATATGCATACATAGCCACTAATGTCCACTGTATACATAAATAAAAATATTTCCGTAAATCATCGTGCGTCATGCCAAAAAAAAAATATTTCAGAAGTAGTCGTTACTGGCATACAAATAAAGTACCAGTGCAGTGTGAACATAAGTTAGTATGTAGGTATACAATCTCTTGACACTTACCGCACAAAATATCATTGACGTAAATTGACTTATTGTTCCGGGTTCGAATCCCGGCGAGGGCATTATTCGTGTATTTATTTATCACAAATATTTGTTCCTTGGTCATGGCTGTCTATGTATTTTAGTATCTATATGTATCTATCTATTATATATATCGTCGTCTGGTACCCACATCACAAGCCTTAATTGAGCTTACCGTGGAACTAGGTCGATTTGTGTAAGATGTCTCAAGATATTTTTTTTATTTACATAGCCAATTAGATATGTGAGTACCTCTGTGTATTCGTTGGCTTCGCTGCTGAACTTTATCCATTAGAAGATGGTATATCGCTGAGATGTGGTCGAAACGCTCCTCTTGAACAGACTGCAATAAAACAATACTTTATGCAACTGTTACATAATAAATAATAACGCTCCGGACCCGTGGTCTAACCGCTATGTCCAACTGGTTGGGCCACGGGGAAATAAAATGATCCATAGTCCAACCAATTGTACTACGAGGAAGTTAGTTTACCCCAATGATATAATAAGTAAAGATATGTTACACCGGCTCTAAAATTGAATCGCTCAGATTGTGATAATTCTAACAATCGATCTTAGTTCTATCCAGACCACCGAGAGGTGTGTACCGTTCTCGCAAATCACATGAACTGCGCCCTAAAATGTCATTTTATGTTATACAATAGTTAAAACCACAAAATAAAATGCAAAATGTCCTTAACATCACACATCATGCGCAATGAAACTGAATTATATATTTTTCAATTTTACTATTTTTTGAAAATATAGGACTCCATTTTGACGTTTTTGACTGACTTAGAGAAAAAGACAAGCTTATTATGCTTAAGATCGAGAGTAAAGATAAAACTATGTTTATCAATAACAACCTTAAGAATGCAAGCGCGATTGTCAAATGCTAGTTATCACTTTTTTATTTATTTAATACGAGTATATGTATTTTGCCATCCCTTTTACGCATTTTGAAGTATGAACTATGAAGATAGTTGTATGTCAACAGTCAATTAATTGTAGGTGTATGATGTGAAGTATTTATTTCGCTCATTTTGTTAAAGTATAACGTATCTTTACTTATATTATATATCATTGGTTTACCCGTGGTCCAATTGGTTGTTCTACGGTACACTAAATTTATCGGTAGCATATGCGACACGAGTGTCGTGGCATGCTCCCGTTGGTGGATCTCTGAATGGGCTAAGTACCTGCTGTATAAGGTCCGGGTAGGGTGAGCATGTGCGACACGAGTGTCGTGGCATGCTCCCGTTGATGGTTCTCTGAATGGGCTAAGTACCTGCTGTATAAGGTCCGAGTAGGGTGAGCATGTGCGACACGAGTGTCGTGGCATGCTCCCGTTGATGGTTCTCTGAATGGGCTAAGTACCTGCTGTATAAGGTCCGGGTAGGGTGAGCATGTGCGACACGAGTGTCGTGGCATGCTCCCGTTGATGGATCTCTGAATGGGCTAAGTACCTGCTGTATAAGGTCCGGGTAGGGTGAGCATGTGCGACACGAGTGTCGTGGCATGCTCCCGTTGAAGGATCTGTGAATGGGCTAAGTACCTGCTGTATAAGGTCCGAGTAGGGTGAGCATGTGCGACACGAGTGTCGTGGCATGCTCCCGTTGATGGATCTGTGAATGGGCTAAGTACCCTCCCGATGATGGATCTGTGAATGGGCTAAGTACCCTCCCGATGATGGATCTGTGAATGGGCTAAGTACCTGCTGTATAAGGTCCGAGTAGGGTGAGCATGTGCGACACGAGTGTCGTGGCATGCTCCCGTTGATGGATCTCTGAATGGGCTAAGTACCTGCTGTATAAGGTCCGGGTAGGGTGAGCATGTGCGACACGAGTGTCGTGGCATGCTCCCGTTGATGGATCTCTGAATGGGCTAAGTACCCTCCCGATGATGGATCTCTGAATGGGCTAAGTACCCTCCCGTTGATGGATCTGTGAATGGGCTAAGTACCCTCCCGATGATGGATCTGTGAATGGGCTAAGTACCCTCCCGATGATGGATCTGTGAATGGGCTAAGTACCCTCCCGATGATGGATCTGTGAATGGGCTAAGTACCCTCCCGATGATGGATCTGTGAATGGGCTAAGTACCCTCCCGATGATGGATCTGTGAATGGGCTAAGTACCCTCCCGATGATGGATCTGTGAATGGGCTAAGTACCCTCCCGATGATGGATCTGTGAATGGGCTAAGTACCTGCTGTATAAGGTCCGGGGTGAGGCCGGGTAGGGTCAGCATATGCGACACGACTGTGTCGTGGGAGGGAGTTGCTGCCACCCCTGTCGGGTGGCAGGTGCATGCTCCCGTTGATGGGTCTGAAAAAAAAACATAAATATTTCATGTCAGCCTCCGTAGCCTAGTTGGTAGTGACCCTGCCTACGAAGCTGGAGGTTCCGGGTTCGAATCCCGGCGAGGGGTTTATTTGTGTATTTATTTATCACAAATATTTGTTCCTTGGTCATGGTTGTCTATGTATGTAAGTATCTATATGTATCTATCTATTATATATATCGTCGCTTGGTACCCACATCACAAGCCTTAATTGAGCTTACCGTGGGACTAGGTTGATTTGTGTAAGATGTCCAATGATATTTATTTATTTATTTATGTCAAATGTAATTCGAAAAAAGTTACGTAAAATTTGGGACAACATTTTCTTCTATTAAGATAAAAAGAGCTCACGATTCTGAGTAGCAACCATATAAAAAATACCTACGTTATCGTTATAAAAAAGTAGGGGGAATAAAAAAAAATGGCCCGCGTTTGTTGTCTGCCTTTTTGTTTGACGGAGCATCACGTGAAAACGGCCCAACAGATATTTATGCAAACTACACTATTTGATTTAAGAGATTTTTAGCTAGGATATAGGCTATATACACATACCTATAGGTGCAGAAGATCCAGGTACCGCGTAGTGAGACCCAAGTGAAAGTATCATGTTTGTCTGTCTTTTTGCCTTTTTGTTTGACGGAGCATCACATATTAACGGCTAAAGATATCTTAATGCAAACTAAACTATTTGATTCAGGAGATTTTCAGCTAGGATATAGGCTATAGTTAAATACCTATAGGTGCAGAAGACCCAGGTACCGCGTGGTGGAAGCCAAGTGAAATTATTATGTTTGTTTGTCTTTTTGTTTGACCAAGCATCACGTGAAAACGGCCCAACAGATCTTTGTGCAAACTACACTATTTGATTCTAGAGATTTTTAGCTAGGATATAGGCTATAGATAAATACCTATAGGTGCAGGGGGCTCAGGTACCGCGTGGTGAGAGCCAAGTGAGAATATTATGTTTGTCTTTTTGTTTGACGAAGCATCACGTGAAAACGGCCCAACAGATCTTTGTGCAGACTACACTATTTGATTCAGAATATTGTCAGCTAGGATATAGGCTATATACACATACCTATAGGTGCAGAAGACTCAGGTACCACGTGGTGAGAGCCAAGTGAGAATATTATGTTTGTCTTTTTGTTTGACGCAACATCACGTGAAAACGGCCCAACAGATCTTTGTGCAAACTACACTATTTGATTCTAGAGATTGTCAGCTAGGATATAGGCTATAGATAAATACCTATAGGTACAGGGGGCTCAGGTACCGCGTGGTGAGAGCCAAGTGAAATTATCATGTTTGTCTGTCTTTTTGTTTGACGAAGCATCACGTGAAAACGACCCAACAGATCTTTGTGCAAACTACACTATTTGATTTATGAGATTTTTAGCTAGAATATAGGCTATATACACATACCTATAGGTGCAGAAGACTCAGGTACCGCGTGGTGAGAGCCAAGTGAGAATATTATGTTTGTCTTTTTGTTTGACGCAACATCACGTGAAAACGGCCCAACAAATCTTAATGGAAATTACACTATTTGATTCTAGAGATTTTCAGCTAGGATATAGGCTATAGATAAATACCTATAGGTGCAGGGGGCCCAGGCCCGGCGTGGTGGAAGCCAAGTGAAAGGAGTTGCACACAAAGTATTAGGTTAGTCGATTTGTTTTTTTTTCGTTTGACGCAACATCACGTGAAAACGGCCCAACAAATCTTAATGCAAACTACACTATTTGATTCAGGAGATTGTCAGCTAGGATATAGGCTATAGTTAAATACCTATAGGTGCAAGGGGCAAGTGAGAATATTATGTTTGTCTTTTTGTTTGACGCAACATCACGTGAAAACGGCCCAACAGATCTTAATGCAAACTACACTATTTGATTCTAGAGATTATCAGCTAGGATATAGGCTATAGATAAATACCTATAGGTGCAGGGGGCCCAGGGCCGGCGTGGTGGGAGCCGAGCCAGCGATGTTTGGCGACGCCGCGGAGTGATAATCTCTTTTCCGGCTCCACGACCAGCATGTGTCGAATAAGCTGCTCGCACTCTGGCAAATTAATTATTATCTCTTTATTCATCATGGGTTTGATGTTTTATAATATGATTATAAAAGTAAAATACAATAAATTAATTATTATTACTTATTACACAGGTACAATTGAATCGCTTAACTTTAAACCCGGGTAAATCCACTTATTTCAAATTGTTTATTGCAAGAACATAGTTATATAAGATCTTAAACAATAATAATAGCGTTGCTTATGTTCTGCCAGAAAAGGCATGCAAACATGAAATCCTTAACTAATTATGTACACTTACATTATCACATGCAATATATACAATTTAATGAGGAATTTTACCGCTAGTCTACCATGTCAAAAGAATTATTTAATGAGATTACATAACCAGAACAATAATGATTATCGCACTCTACCAATAGAGTACAAATTTAATTGCAATTGCCTAGTATTTTTTAAAATTTCTACTCTATTGACAGAGTGGATTTACCCGGGTTTGAAGTTAAGCGACTCAATTTATCTCCACTCGTTTCGATTTTTTTTTTCAATTATTTAAAGATTTTTATTTGCTTCGAACAAAACAAATAAAATACATAAAATCCAGTGCGTTCAACCATAAATTAGGCATGCAAATATTGGTGAGCAGTGGCGAAATTATATTTTTAATACATTAATTACAATATTAAATAAAAAATAAAAATAAAGTAACACGGAACATAATAAATATAAGAAAATGTCTGAAAAATAAACTCAATAAAAAACAATATCAAACCAGTCAATGTCAGCATCAAATTCGCACTTGTATCGTAATGTATTTGCCGGTGTATTTACCAGCATCTAGCGGGCCAGCAAGGCGGTGGCAACTAACAAGTTACTGATTGTCTCCTGTTCGTTGCCGCCGCGATTTGGGCTCTACTTTGCACTTACGATCAGGTGGAGTGGAGCCACTTTGTTGTGCCAACGTTATTTTTATTGGGTCGGCAACGCGCATGTGACACCCTGAGGTTGCAGGCGCCCATAGGCTACGGTGACTGCTTTCCATCAGGCGGGCCGTATGCTTGTTTGCCACCGACGTGGTATAAAAAAAAAAAAATGTAGTAATTACCTTGCGACATGAAGTACGGGATGCGGAACTTTCCCGCGAGCACTACAGCTCGCAGTTCGTGTAGTGTGCCGCCGTCGAAGGGCAGTGCCCCGCATACGAGTACGTATAGTACCACGCCCAGAGACTGTAGGAAATAAAAACAATTAACAATTTTCTGAAATAAAACTATGAAAACGGATAAACTCGCGTATACAGGGTGTAAGTCTAATACGGGCGAAGCTCTTAACAAGTGTTAGTTTACGACATAATAAGTACATTCAAATAACTTTTACTTAAAATTAGAGCAACAAAATTTTCCAAACAAAATAATTCGGCGCGCAATGTAGAGCAACATACGCAAGTTAAGCACTCGTTGACAGCTAATTTCAAAAGCAGATGACATAACTGCCATATCAACAGTAACAATTGTTCGTACCTACATTGTTGCTCCGATAATCTTAAAAAAATTCTGTGAGGTCATAATTAAGAGTAACTTTAAAAAAACCTTGTGATCCATGATTACACTAATGAATCCCATGCCTGGTTTAATTGATCGCCCGTATTAGATTTACACACTGTATTAACTAATTTTAACTTCATTCCGACGTTTCGAACACTTTACAGGGGTCGTGGTCTGCGGATGACGCAGATTAGTTAATATACGCGAGTTTATCCGTTTTCAGTTTTATTTCATGTGTAATTCTCGCGGTAACCGAAGAAAACATTATAAACAATTTTCTGTTATGAATAGTGCAGGACACCTTGACAAATTTTCAGGTACACAATCAAAGACAGCGTTATGTGAAAAAAGTATATTTGGCATGGCACCCAAACTATATAATAAGATAATGAATTTAAGACATTATTATTAGACTTTTTAATACAAAATGCATTTGACTCTGTGAAAGAATAGTTTAGAGACTGGCAATGAATTTATTTTATATTATGATAAATTATAAAAAACAAATTTATCTGCCCATAGGAAATTGGAATTTGCCAACTTTTTTACAGACAAGGATTGTCGGAATGAGTATATTTCCAATGAGAATTCGTATTAAAACTTAGGAACTGTAATGGTAAAGTGTCATATCACGTTACGACACCCCTAACCGAGTGTCCTATATAAAGAACAATATTCATATATCCGCTTCGCTCTCATCGTATCTCTGCCCCACAAGCAATCCCCAAGCGGGAGTCTATTCACTAGAGTACACCACCGTCTGCCGAGTGTCCTATATAAAGGACAACTCACCCATATATCCGCCTTGGGCCCGTCATATGTGCGTCCCTCGTAGAGTTCCGGAGCCGCGTACGGCGGACTCCCGCACCAGGTCGTCGAGTACACCACCGTCTGCCGAGTGTCCTATATAAAGGACAACTCACCCATATATCCGCCTTGGGCCCGTCATATCTGCGTCCCTCGAAGAGCTCCGGAGCCGCGTACGGCGGACTCCCGCACCAGGTCGTCGAGTACACCACCGTCTGCCGAGTGTCCTATATAAAGGACAACTCACCCATATATCCGCCTTGGGCCCGTCATATCTGCGTCCCTCGAAGAGTTCCGGAGCCGCGTACGGCGGACTCCCGCACCAGGTCGTCGAGTACACCACCGTCTGCCGAGTGTCCTATATAAAGGACAACTCACCCATATATCCGCCTTGGGCCCGTCATATCTGCGTCCCTCGAAGAGCTCCGGAGCCGCGTACGGCGGACTCCCGCACCAGGTCGTCGAGTACACCACCGTCTGCCGAGTGTCCTATATAAAGGACAACTCACCCATATATCCGCCTTGGGCCCGTCATATCTGCGTCCCTCGAAGAGTTCCGGAGCCGCGTACGGCGGACTCCCGCACCAGGTCGTCGAGTACACCACCGTCTGCCGAGTGTCCTATATAAAGGACAACTCACCCATATATCCGCCTTGGGCCCGTCATATCTGCGTCCCTCGAAGAGTTCCGGAGCCGCGTACGGCGGACTCCCGCACCAGGTCGTCGAGTACACCACCGTCTGCCGAGTGTCCTATATAAAGGACAACTCACCCATATATCCGCCTTGGGCCCGTCATATCTGCGTCCCTCGAAGAGTTCCGGAGCCGCGTACGGCGGACTCCCGCACCAGGTCGTCGAGTACACCACCGTCTGCCGAGTGTCCTATATAAAGGACAACTCACCCATATATCCGCCTTGGGCCCGTCATATCTGCGTCCCTCGAAGAGCTCCGGAGCCGCGTACGGCGGACTCCCGCACCAGGTCGTCGAGTACACCACCGTCTGCCGAGTGTCCTATATAAAGGACAACTCACCCATATATCCGCCTTGGGCCCGTCATATCTGCGTCCCTCGAAGAGTTCCGGAGCCGCGTACGGCGGACTCCCGCACCAGGTCGTCGAGTACACCACCGTCTGCCGAGTGTCCTATATAAAGGACAACTCACCCATATATCCGCCTTGGGCCCGTCATATCTGCGTCCCTCGAAGAGTTCCGGAGCCGCGTACGGCGGACTCCCGCACCAGGTCGTCGAGTACACCACCGTCTGCCGAGTGTCCTATATAAAGGACAACTCACCCATATATCCGCCTTGGGCCCGTCATATCTGCGTCCCTCGAAGAGTTCCGGAGCCGCGTACGGCGGACTCCCGCACCAGGTCGTCGAGTACACCACCGTCTGCCGAGTGTCCTATATAAAGGACAACTCACCCATATATCCGCCTTGGGCCCGTCATATCTGCGTCCCTCGAAGAGTTCCGGAGCCGCGTACGGCGGACTCCCGCACCAGGTCGTCGAGTACACCACCGTCTGCCGAGTGTCCTATATAAAGGACAACTCACCCATATATCCGCCTTGGGCCCGTCATATCTGCGTCCCTCGAAGAGTTCCGGAGCCGCGTACGGCGGACTCCCGCACCAGGTCGTCGAGTACACCACCGTCTGCCGAGTGTCCTATATAAAGGACAACTCACCCATATATCCGCCTTGGGCCCGTCATATCTGCGTCCCTCGAAGAGTTCCGGAGCCGCGTACGGCGGACTCCCGCACCAGGTCGTCGAGTACACCACCGTCTGCCGAGTGTCCTATATAAAGGACAACTCACCCATATATCCGCCTTGGGCCCGTCATATCTGCGTCCCTCGAAGAGTTCCGGAGCCGCGTACGGCGGACTCCCGCACCAGGTCGTCGAGTACACCACCGTCTGCCGAGTGTCCTATATAAAGGACAACTCACCCATATATCCGCCTTGGGCCCGTCATATCTGCGTCCCTCGAAGAGTTCCGGAGCCGCGTACGGCGGACTCCCGCACCAGGTCGCCAGCGCGCCTCCGAGCACGAATTCGTTGCTGAACCCGAAGTCTGCCAACTGAAACGTTAACGAAATTTGTAAGTGCCCCGACATGGATAAAAAACCGGCCAAGTGCGAGTCGGACTCGCGCGTGAAAGGTTCCGTACCATTATCAATTTAATATTAAAAAATACAGTTAAATCAACCTACCTCAAAAACTATAGGAGATAATTTAATAAAACCAAAAATCGTAGAGTTTATTAATGTGCATAATATATATTTTTTTTTAGAATTTTATATCGCGTAGTTTAAAAAATAAAGGGGGGGGGACACACTTTTCAGACTTTGAGAGCTGATATCTCGAAAACGATTTGCTTAAATAAAAATGAAATTTATAAACCTTCATATCATTTTCAAAGACCTTTCTATTAATCACACGCGTATATACAACTAAAAAAATTTTCTATCCCTCAGTTACATGTATGGAGGGCCCCCACCCCAATGGTTTTTTTTACAATTTAGTATCATAATCCTATAGCGGTTTATACAACACATGTCCTTACCAAATTTTGTTACTGTAGCATTTATAGTTTCCGAGTAAATCAACTGTGACAGACGGACAGACGGACATGACGAATCTATAAGGGTTCCGTTTTTGCCATTTTGGCTACGGAACCCTAAAAAATTGGTTGCCTGTAAAGTCGGTATACGGGCGAAAGTTTTACGTGACAACGACTTTCACTTTTTATGTCTGTCTCTCTCGCTCTTAGGCGGGCTAACCATGCCCCTCACTCGCTCTCATTGTGAGCGCATAACGTGAGCGAAGCGTAACGCAGTTTCTTGAAGTGTCACCCGGCAAACCAATTTATAAGACGTTGTCACGTCAATAAATATAATGGTTGCAGCTAGCGTTGAAAATTTCCGGATAAAATCCCGTTTCTTTCCAAACCGCTGGTTTTTTCCGGATTTTTTTGGAAAAATCAATGAAAGTTTCCACTATAATTTTCAACCCTAAACCAATGCGAATTAGATCTAATTTTCACTTTTACCAGAATAACGCGATGTCATCGAAGAAAATTCAAATGAAATAGATGGCAAGGAGTGACAGTGACATTGATTATTTCTGTAAAAACCCGAAAAAAACAGTAAAAAACAAAATTTTCATATATTCCCGAAAAAAACCATTTGATTTTTTCCGACTCAACGCTAGTCGCGGCGAATAAAAAGTGCGCATGTGTTTTGTATATCCTGGCAATAACTGTTTTTTTTTTAAGTATAAGTATATACGAGTAAATGATAGATGCACCGAGTTGTACCCTATCGCTCTAACATACCTTAATGTTAATAATAGGGATGATGACTGGCAAGTCAAATCAGCATCTTTTTTCGAACTGTCAAAACGATCACCACTATGGAATTTTATATAAAATACTCAAAAGTGACGACACGTTTGAGTACTGCCAATGCCAAATGACCTACTCTTTTAAGTTCTTTTCAATTTATTAAATAGAAGTTCTGTACAAAAATTACTTCAATCTACATCTTAGTGATAATTTCTTCGTGTATTATGTCGTGCATAATGTTAAATAATTTATTTTAACTACAGTCATCATCCCAATTATGTGTGTCTAACAAAATACGTTAATGTTCATGTGTCCAACAACATGTTTTCAGTCTTCAAGTCCCTATGTCCCTCCCTTCCTTGTGGCTTGTCCCTCAAACATACCTTAATGTTCATATGTGTGTCCAACAACAGATTTTCAGCCTTCAAGTCTCTGTGTCCCTCCCCTACTTGTGGCTTGTCCCTCAATCATACCTTAATGTTCATATGTGTGTCCAACAACAGATTTTCAGCCTTCAAGTCCCTATGTATCCCCCCCTCTCGTGGCTTGTCCCTCAAACATACCTTAATGTTCATATGAGTGTCCAACAACAAATTTTCAGTCTTCAAGTCCCAATGTCCCTCCCCTTCTTGCGGCTTGTCCCTCAAACATACCTTAATGTTCATATGAGTGTCCAACAACAAATTTTCAGTCTTCAAGTCCCTATGTCCCTCCCCTTCTTGTGGCTTGGCCTCAAACATACCTTAATATTCATATGAGTGTCCAACAACATGTTTTCAGTCTTCAAGTCCCTATGTCCCTCCCCTCGTTGTAGCTTGTCCCTCAAACATACCTTAATGTTCATATGTGTGTCCAACAACAGATTTTCAGCCTTCAAGTCCCTATGTCCCTCCCCTCCTTGTGGCTTGTCCCTCAAACATACCTTAATGTTCATATGTGTATCCAACAACAGATTTTCAGCCTTCAAGTCCCTGTGTCCCTCCCCTACTTGTGGCTTGTCCCTCAAACATACCTTAATGTTCATATGTGTGTCCAACAACAGATTTTCAGCCTTCAAGTCTCTGTGTCCCTCCCCTACTTGTGGCTTGTCCCTCAATCATACCTTAATGTTCATATGTGTGTCCAACAACAGATTTTCAGCCTTCAAGTCCCTATGTATCCCCCCCCCTCGTGGCTTGTCCCTCAAACATACCTTAATGTTCATATGAGTGTCCAACAACAAATTTTCAGTCTTCAAGTCCCAATGTCCCTCCCCTTCTTGCGGCTTGTCCCTCAAACATACCTTAATGTTCATATGAGTGTCCAACAACAAATTTTCAGTCTTCAAGTCCCTATGTCCCTCCCCTTCTTGTGGCTTGGCCTCAAACATACCTTAATATTCATATGAGTGTCCAACAACATGTTTTCAGTCTTCAAGTCCCTATGTCCCTCCCCTCGTTGTAGCTTGTCCCTCAAACATACCTTAATGTTCATATGTGTGTCCAACAACAGATTTTCAGCCTTCAAGTCCCTATGTCCCTCCCCTTCTTGTGCCTTGTCCCTCAAACATACCTTAATGCTCATCATCATCATCATCATCAGCCTATAATAGTCCACTGCTGGACGTAGGCCTCTCCTATTAACTATGCGTATAGACGCATTAGGAGGTAAATGCCCATAATCGCCACGCTGGGCAAGCAGGTTGGCGATCGCAGTAATGTCTCCAGTATGATGACGCTGCTGCCCATCATTTTTTTTATCAAATAATGGTCAGTGATACTTCAATCCCTTAGTCGACTCTTACGACACCCGCAAGAGGAGTTGGGGTGGTGACAAATGTATTCGTACTGCCGTCACCACACGGCCATGTTAATGTTCATATGTGTGTCCAACAATCCCTGTGTCCCTCCCCTACTTGTGGCTTGTCCCTCAAACATACCTTAATGTTCATATGTGTGTCCAACAATAGATTTTCAGCCTTCAAGTCCCTATGTACCACCCCCCTCGCGTGGCAGTATCCCACGGCAGACACCATCTGTGAGAAGAGCCGGGCTGCCTGCGGCTCTGGCATTCGGCCTTTAGATACTAGGTGATCTGGAATATACAGGGGATTTTGTTAATTTCCGTTAACAACATAACAACATTATGACACTCACATCACAATACCTGTACTACATAATTAAATTCGTAAGGAATAATATGCAACAATTCCCAACAAAAACCTTCAATCGTAGCATACGCATTGCAGAGAAAAATAAAAATATGCTAGCCACGACATGTTGCCGACTTGCAAAGTCAGGAAAAACCATATCTGTTGCAGGGCCAGGTGTCTATAATAAACTACCCGACAGTTTAAAAACCATCACAGATGACATAGCATTTAATAAAAAAACCGGCCAAGTGCGAGTGGGACTCGCGCGGGAAGTTTTCCGTACCATTATCAATTTATTATTTAAAAAATACAGTTAAATCAACCTACCTCAAAAACTATAAGAGATAATTTAATCAAACCAAAAATTGTTGATAGAGTTTATTATTGTGCATAACATATTTTTTTTTTTAATTTTATGTCGCGTAGTTTAAAAATTAGAGGGGGGGGGAACATTTTACGCTTATATACAACTACATTTTTTTTTCCATCCCTCAGTTACATGTATGGAGGGCCCCCACCCTAATGGTTTTTTTTACAATATAGTAGCCCCCCCCCCCTCAATGAAGTCCAAGAGAGAAGAAAGAAACTAGTGTCTTAACTCTTACTGTTACTAAGTTTTTTTTAAGTAGCCTCTATTGTGTCCCACTGCGGGGCAAAGGCCTCCCCCTTACATTTCCAAACTTCCCGATTTAGGGCTGTTTCTGTTACTAAGTTAAGTTATTAAAAAAATAAGTTTAATGACCGAACAAGTGTATTGCAAGTAGTGATGGGTCGTTGCCGGTAATTTCGTAATGTTACTATTGGGAAAGTTTCCATTTGAGATTCCTCATACCGTGTTGGGAAAGTTACCGAGAACTGGAGAAGTTTTGCTGGTGGTAGGACCTCGTGCAGGGTCCGCCCGGATAGCTACCACCCTCTTACCCATTAACCTGCCGCTAAATACACTGCTGTGTTTCGGTTAGGGGGTAAGATAGCCGGCGTAATTACTGGCATAGATAGAGGCGACCGATGTAAGTTTTCAGGGTAGGCAGCGCATAGGCGGTGCCTTTTTTACGCGCTAGTGCGAGAAGTGGCTCATTTTACTTCAGGTCCAAAACTTCGGAGAGCCATCTGTACTAAAAAACGTACGACACATCTGCAAAATGGAAATTCGTAACTCGTGTCGATTTATAACACTCCCATCGGTCGTGTTTTAAAACATCGCCACTCGTTTAGAATTTCATGTTTTTCGCACTTGTGTCGTATTTGGACTGAGTAACAATTAGAAAATATGTTTTTTTTTCAATTGGTAATAACTCTGAAACTAGTCGATATCCAGAAAAGTTTATTATATGTCATTATAGTTTCTAAATGTGGTCAGGAATACACTTTTAAAATCGATCGGGTTTAAACAGCCCACGGTGTATGTAAATATATGTTTATGCCGCATTGGCATTGCTGTAATGATATAAATGTTATATTAAATAATTAAATAAATTATGCACAATGGCATACAAAACTTTATCTATGACAGTAAAAAAATCAAGTTGGCGGCCAAGATAAAGATAAAAAAAACACCAATTAAAAAAAACACCAGTGGCATAATATTTTAGTTCTTGAGTACGGTGGCTTCGCTTACCAAATATTTCGCCGTTTGGAGCGTATTCTGTCACCAAGTATATTGTGTGTGTGCTCTCCATAACCTGAAACATTAATAAATAAAATAATAAATTAATATATTAAATCATTTTTTTTTGGCTAGTTATGTGGGTACCAACCGACGATATACCGGGTGTCCCAGGATTATGGGACATGAATGGAAAGTACCTTAAATTTCATACAAATAAACGCTTTGATTGTCGTCGATTTTTTGGATTTATTTTTAATGCACCTGCAAAGAAATTCAAGGGTGTATGTGAAGTCCCCAACAAGTACTGGGCCAGCGTTGACCACGCTAGGCACGTTTGATGTCGAGTTGCGGAAAAAATGCTAGAATACAACAACAATGACAATAACAACACTCGGCGACATCAGCTTGTTAAAAAGTGACTTACCTGGTACAATCTAACGATGTGTGGATGCCTCAATCGCTTCATGATGGCGATTTCTCTGAAGGTCTTTTTGAGATTGTCTTCGTCCAAGCGGCTTTTGTCTATGATTTTGATCGCGACCTGAAAAAAAAAACATATCATGAAATATGAAATGAAATGAAATGAAATAACATTTATTTATGACAAGCACGATGGACATATACACATTTACAAATAAGTACACAACAACAGCTTGCCACAAAAGGGTCACAACTCAGCATGTAGCTGGCTAGGCCAGCGCTGTTCTTCCGTTGTGACCCACCAGGTACGTACACTAGCCGACAAGGCGACCACGCTGACAACAAACACAGATAATTTAATTAAATACATAATAGGCATGATGACTGGCAAGTCAAATCAGCATCTTAATGTTAAATAAATTATTTTAACTACATCAGTCTCTCTCAGTCCACTGCTGAACGTAGACTTCTTACATTTTCTTTAGTTTGGTCAGGCCTGTTCAACTAGCGCGTTCGGTTCGAACTGTCAGTGCCACCCCGGGGAGTACATCAGTAGGGCCTCACGGCGAGCGGTAACGCACGTCGTCGCGCACTTGCGAATGTTGTTCGTCGAATATCTATACTCTGTTTGGTTTGATGTTTAAAAAAGGTAAACAATCTTGCAGTATCTTTTTATTGAAAACTACGAGTGGAAGTTTTAGCAAATATACATAATATGACAAGGAAATACAGTGATTTACATTGTTTTTGATTCATTAAGTACCTAGTTTGGATTTTTATATGCATTTTTCAATTAAAAGATACTGCAAAATTGTTTACCTTTTTTTAAACACCAAACCATACAGAGTATACGTTCTACTTCTAACTCGACCGTTGTCAGAGAATTGATTATAACGATGAACAATAAAAAAATAAAAAACAATATGAAAAAAGTAGTATAAAATATTACGATTATATAATTTTTAAAAGGTAGCAACCTTATTTTTCAGAAAAGGTACGAGTTACGCGATAGAAAGAGAGCGCACTTCTACGGGACATTTAGCGTTGGCATGCGTTGCGTGGTGGGAATTTGAATTTAATAGTATCGTAGCAAAGAGTCATTATTTCTTTAAACGGGTTTTTGAAGATGGTTTTCTGTACTTGTATTAATATGTATTCTGTGGGTTGGTGATAAAACCAAGTTAGTTTACTTTTTTTCTAGACGAACGGAATAGACTTGGCCTACGAGGTAACCGACATGTAGGAGGTTGATTTGGCGATCGTTGTACTGATAGTTGTCTCTGCGAACGCTGGTTTGCTGGTGGTAGGACCTCGTGCAGGGTCCGCCCGGATAGCTACCACCGTCTTATCCGTTAACCGGCCGCTAAATAGTTAGTACTGTGTTCCGGTTTGGGGGTAAGACAGCCGGTGTAATTACTGGCACAGAGGCAATCTATCTAAGTCCTCAGGGTAGGCAGCGCATAGACGATTTTTTGGTCACTATGTCCATGGGCCTCAGTTCCTGCTTTCCATCAGGTGGGCTGAGATCTGTTGTCTACCTTCGTCACATAAAAAAAAGAACGGCCCTAAGTGTTTTTTCGTAATCGACCCTTTTACTTTTACCAGGTTCGCTACGGAACCCTAATAAAAAGTAGCTGAATAACGAAAGTTTTCGAACAAAATATAAAAACCATTTGCAGAGTTTCACTTTAAAATTTAACTTTTACTGGTTTCCTTTAGAAATGGAATTGTGGTGTTGTGTTATACCTTGTTTACTGGCAGTTAGCTGCATTAATATCTAAGCAATCATCATCATCATGATTCTTTTTTTTTATTTGAAATGGGCTTACTCATGGCCATAGACTAACCAGAGACGTGGCCTACGATGGAGTGAGTTTGCCCAGAAGGTGCCTATTCACCCTTGACTTGAAGTTTGACGGGTTATATGATCTCGGAAATATAGACGCCGACAGGGAATTCCACTCCTTGGCAGTACGCATAAGGAAAGAAGACGCAAAGCGCTTCGTACGAATAAATGGAATATCTACCAAGTAAGGGTGGAACCCGGCCGTGCGTCTAGAATTTCGATGGTAAAATGGGGATGGCGGAATAAGCTCATGAAGCTCTTGAGCACACTCCCCGAAGTGCAATCTGTAGAACACCGACAGACTGGCAACTTTCCGCCGATGGGCTAAAGAGTGTAGCCCAGCCATCAGCTTCCTGTCACCAATCATTCTCCCGGCTCTGCATTCTACTGAGTCGAAGTTGTGTGGCGATTATCAGCCGATAGATGTCCACTGCTGGAGATAGGCCAGTGGAGGGTTATTGACGTAAAGGCCGAGCCGACCGAATGATCGTGCGGGTTGTAACATATGTAAATGTTATATTAGATGGCACACCGCTTGCGTGGAGTGCACGTGCATGTGACCAGCAATCATCATCATCATTTCAGTCATTTATCGCCCACTGCTGAGCATAGGCTTCTCTTCTAGTAAGCCACTCATCTCGGTCCTGAGCCAATCTAACCCAGAAGTGTCCCGCAATCTTACGAATGTCGAACCAACGAGCCAACGGACGCCTAGGGGCTCTTTCATCCGAAATAGGCCACCAATCCGTGAGAACTTTAGTCCACCTGCCATCACTCTGCCTGGCAACATGTCCTGCCTAGTTCAATTTGAGTTTAGTAACGGTATCTCCTACGTCTCGTACCTTGGAGCGACTTCTGATTTCGATGTTTCTAACTCGGTCTTGTAGTTTAATACCGAGCATGGCTCGCTCCATGGCTCTCTGCGCTACTCGTATTTTATGCACAGCCTCCTTTGTCAGCGTCCGTGTCTCGGCTCCATATGTCATGGACCAGCAAACGGTGTGTCATCTACTATGACATTTACATACGCTACAACGCGTACGCCACGCACACGCGAACGCGCATCGCTGCATAGCATTTGGTGTGGCTCGGCCTTTTGTCTAGATGGTGCACGCATATTATTCATCACAAATATTATGTAGATTTAAAATAAAATAAAATATAATTTAATAATGTTAATGACTACGAACAAATAAAACATGGAAGCTGCACGCCGTAGGTACAGGTCTCAACACGAACTACTAAGCTATGAACTATGAGGTCTATGAGCTATAAACACCGCCGTGTCTCTTTTATTTACACGGGAGTGCGTATCTTTTGTTCCGTGTTTATAGCCGATAGTTCATAGCTTAGTAGCTCGCGGTGAGACCAGTGCCTATAAAAACTTAAACCGCCATTTAAAAATATTTATTATTGGTCCATCAAAGTTATGATTGGCTATTCTATAAACATTTGTCAAAGGTGTTGCGCCGAAATATGCGCGGTGTTAAGAAAAACGCTGTCCTGCCCATCTCGGCACAATTGAACAATTGTTTTGGGGGCATTTTTGAGCTGGCGTTAGACGTCCATGTTATATATGGTCGCAGGTTAATGAGCACTCTAAAGAAGATTTTAGGTTGCTTTGAAGTACGAATGAATTTTCCATCAAAATTGAAATCAATATTAGTTCTGAAAACATTTATATTGACATTGGCGGCTTCGCGTTTATTTTCTTTGCAATATGGAGGTCGTGCCATTTATATTTTCAACCGACTTCATAAAAAGGAGGAGGGTCTCAATTCGACAGTATGTTATCTTATACAGGGTGGATAATGAATGAGTAACCCGACAAACTTGAAGGGCATCCTGCCCACATGAACTTTCATGGATTCGGCTTAATTTCATAGAAAATGACATGTTTTTCAATAAACTATTGTAATCATAACTGACTGAAAAATGCCTGAACAATTAAAATTCTTTCACTATGAGTTTTTATCTAAGAATATATTTGTCACCACCCCAACTCCTCCTGCGGGTGTCGTAAGAGTCGACTAAAGGATTGAAGTGGCACTGACCATTATTTGATAAAAGAATGATGATGGGCAGCAGCGTCATTACAGTGGACACATTACTGCGATCGCCAATCCGCTTGCCCAGCGTGGCGATTATGGGCATTTACCTGCTAATGCGTCTATACGCAGTTAATAGGAGAGGCCTACGTCCAGCAGTGGACTAACACAAGCTGATGATGTGATTTGATGCGAGTTTTTATCTTGACGTAGTTATTGATTAACGTCAGAGAAAATGAGAAAACTGTTTCTGAAAAATCTTAAGGTTCAAGAAAATGCAGGTCTTTCATTTTTATGTTCTATAATTTGCTAACAATCTTTTTTTAAGTGAGTGAGGTGACATTTGTCCAGTTTTATGGATGAACAGAGGCTAATGCTCAATACTACGCTACTGCACAAATGTCACCTCACTCACTTAAAAAAAGATTATTAACAATTTATAAGAAATATAATAATCACCAAATTAAAAATTTTAAAAACCGACTTAAACCGGTTTCTCCAAGATTCCCGATTTCTTTCCATCATTGGTTTCCTCAAATTCTACTTTCTGAAAGCAAATTCTTGTAAATGAATGAAAATTACCTAAAGCGCCATACATGTACCTATAACAATTGAAGAGATCCCTCGATTTCTCCAAGAACCCATCATCAGACCGCAAGTTGGTGCCAACGGGACCGTCTCGGGGTAATACACGTTCGATCACAAAAAGAAATTTTAAAATCGGTTCACTATTCTCGGAGATATCGGGTAACATACATACAACAAAAAAAAAAAATAATTCAGTCGAATGGAGAACCTCCTCCTTTTTTGAAGTTGGTTAAAAAATAAAAGAGCCGCATTTTCTTGAACCTTAAGACGACGGCTATCAGGGAAAATATAATATGCATCATCACCATCATCTCAGCCATAAGACGTCCACTGCTGAACATAGGCCTCCCCTCTGGACCTCCACATGTACCGGTTAGATGCGACCTGCATCCAGCGTGTCCCGGCGACCTTCATAAGGTCGTCTGTCCATCTTGTGGGTGGACGTCCTACGCTGCGTTTGCCTAGCCGTGGTCTCCACTCGAGCACTTTTCAACCCCATCAACCAGCTCTGCGTGCAATGTGGCCTGCCCATTGCCACTTCAGCTTACTAATCCGGAGGGCTGTCAGTACCTTTAGTTCGCCTACGGACGGATCTCCTCATTTCTAATTCGATCACGCCACGCAGAGAAACTCCGAGCATAGCCCTCTCCATAGCTCGTTAAGGTCTATATAATATTCATACCTTCGGAAAATTTAACTCATCAGGTGGGCTGAGAGCTCAGTTGTCTACCTTCATCACATAGAAAAAAAACTGAGCATCGTCTAACATGCTCTTGGCCGGTTTTATTGTATAACTTGCCCACTGACATGAGCCTCCTTAAAATTTTCCATTTTATTCCATTTGGTACCAGTCCACAGCGCCAGCTGACTCGTGGATATCACCTTCCCATCTTAACATTTTTTGATCACTATGTCCATGGCATATCACTATAGGCATCGAGATTGCCTCCAGGAAATAGATAGGTCACACTATCCGGAGAGGAGAGCAAAACAACGCCTACATCGCTTTGACTGGAAACCGCCCAACGGCAGCCGACCTCCTGGACGGCCAGTGCACTCCTGGCAGCGATCCATCTTAAACGAGCTCCGACGGTTGGCCTAAGAGGGAGGCTGAAAGTGTTGCTGAGGACAGAGAGGCGTGGCGCGATCTTGTGAAGGCCCTTTGCACCTCTGGGGTGCCTTAGGACGTCAACATGTCCATGGGCCTCAGTTCCTGCTTTCCATCAGGTGGGCTGAGAGCTCAGTTGTCTACTTTCGTTAACCATACTTGTACGGGGTTGAAGGAACCCCGTACCCCAGTGAGCGTTTTACAAGTTGCCAAACATTATGATGAACTTTCAGTATGGGACCAACATCGAAAACGTACATGGAAAATTGACTTTTCCATACTTTCCCTGGGGTTGCAGGCGCCCATAGGCTACGGTGAATGCTTTCCATCATGCGGGCCGTATGCTTGTTTGCCACCGACGTGGTATAAAAAAAAATGAGCTCTAACTAATCAGTCACTTTGTATGAGAGGTTATTTTTTTTTTAAAGATATATCGATGTTGGTCCCATTCTGAAAGTTCATCGTAATGGTTGGTAGACTCGGTCGGTAGCGGGAAAGATTGTCGTTCTGTTCCATCCTGTATATTTAAAGATTTCCTTATTATTGATTGTTTTTATGACATTAACGAATATTATAACTTTAAAGAGTCTAAATAATTGTTAGAGCCCATGTAAACTTTATGCATCATAAAAATTACGTACCTACCTGTAAGCATGCAAATTATTTAAATTAAGTACATGTGTATTATTATTTAATGTAGACATAAGCCCGTAAAAATGCAGTGCCCTTACAGGGTTTGTGGATAACGTATTGTTATTTTTAGCCATAAGACCTATTGTATACCCACAAAAGCAATGAATAAATGAATTATATTGAATTAAGATCTAACTGTTTGAAGTAAGTTTTTACTGATGTTTATACAGCGTGTGTATTTGATACGGGCGAATATTTTAGTGGTTTGACATAATTTTTTTTAGTTAGTTAAGGTTTTTTTTTCATACTAAATAATTGAGCATGCAATGTATATATAGCGTACCGGAAGACGCAGTGTGGGCAGACCTCCCACAAGATGGTCCGACGACCTGGTCAAGGTCGCGGGAACCCGCTGGAGGCAAGCAGCGCAGAACCGGTCATATTGGCGATCATTGGGGGAGGCCTATGTCCAGCAGTGGACGTCTTTTGGCTGAAATGATGATGATGATGATGCAATGTATTGCATCCACTGATAGCATTACTTAAAGTAGAAATAAGTATCTAAACGTCACACGAGTCTCATGTCAGTTGGTTAGCCGTACATTGCTGCTGGGTTGCACTTCAGAAAAATCATTACACCTAATTAAGAACAAAATTTAACGAAATGATTATCTTATACGACTCGTAGAATCAGATATTATAGCTGGATTAATTATTCGCCGGTATCAAATATCCACGCTGTGTAATGCTTGCTTTTAACTAATTCAAGAATTTCAAGATTGATTGATGTGATTGAAGACGAAAGAACTTTGATCAGTGTGTGTTGCCAGTAATGACATACGGTACTGAAACGTAGTCGCTTACAATGGGCCTCATAAAAAGGCTCAAAGTCACACAAAGGGCAACGGATAGGGCTATGCTAGGAGTCTCTCAGCGAGATCAGATTAGAAGTAACTGAAATGAGACCATCCGCAGCAGAACCAAAGTTACCAATATAGCTCTCTGAATTACTAAACTGAAGTAGCAGTGGGCTGGGCACATTGCGCGCAGAACCAATGACCGTTGGGGCGGAAAGTTTCTCGAGTGGTGGCCACGTACCGGAAGGCTCAGCGTGGGTAGGCCCCCCACAAGGACTGGTGACTTGGTTAAGGTCGCAGAAGTCCGCTGAATGCGGGGGGAACAGGATGGACTGAGTAGGTACCACGACACAATGCAAAAAGAAAAATTGGAAGACCATGAATGAGATGGTCAGATGACCTCATGGGAGTTGCCGGCCTCATGTGGGTCAGGCTTGCAAGAGACAGGTTCGGGTGGAAGGAAAAAAGGAGGCCTTTGTGTTGAAGGACTTGCTGATTAGAAACTTGTATAACTATATTACTTACTTATTATAATTGTAGAATGATAATGTATCAGAAATAACAATGATATATAAGTAAAGATACATTATACTCTAACAAAATGAGCGAAATAAATACTTCACATCTTACACCTACAATTTATTGACAGTGGACATACACCTATCTTCATACTTCAAAATGCGTAAAAGAGATGGCAAAATACATAATATAGGTACTCGTATTTAATAAATAAAAAAGAGACAACTAGCATTTGACAATTGCGCGTGCATTCTTTTATTGATAAACATTGTTTTATCTTTGTTACTCTCGATCTTAAACAGCATAAGCTTGTCTTTTTCTCTAAGTCAGTCAAAAACGCTCAATAAATAATAAAATTGAAAAAATATATAATACAGTTTAATTACGCATGATGTGTGATGCTAAGGGCATTTTTGCACTCTATTTTGTGCTTTTCACTATTGCATAACATAAAATGACATTTTAGGGCGCAGTTCATGTGATTTGCGAGTACTCGGCAGTGGTACACACCTCTCGGTGGTCTGGGTAGGACTAAGAGTGATTGTTAGAATTATCGCAATCTGAGCGCTTCAATTTTAGAGCCGGTGTAACATATCTTTACTTATTATATCATTGAGAAATAAAGGCTTTGAAATTGAAATTGAAATTGAAGGTTGCTCATGCTGGAATGCAGGAATGCTCATAAACAACATCACAACATTGGAGGATAGAAGAAGGCGAGGCGATCTTATTGAGACTTATAAAATTCTGCATAGTCACTACAATGTTCCAAAGATTAAAGACCTGTACAAGTTAAGCCAGAATGATAGATTAAGAGGTCATACTAAAAAAATTGTTAAGCCTCTGTGTGCTACCAACCCAAGAAAACACTTCTTACCGAATCGTGTAGTGACTATATGGAACTCTTTACCAGAAACTGTTGTTAGTGCACCATCAGTGAATACTTTCAAAAATAGACTAGACACTTATTTTAAGACTTTAAATAGTGCAATTTAAATTCAAGTGCAGTGATATATTCGCATCAGCTCTATGAGCTGCTAGTGTATTAATTAATTAATAATAATCACCACACTAGGCAAGCGGGTTGGCGATTGCAGTAGTCTGCCCACTCCAATATGATTTAAATAAATAAATAAATGCTAAATGACTCTTCAAATACCTAAGTTAGGTAGAATGGTAGGGTCGCTACCATTTAAATGCAATTTTTAATCTTATTGTTACACTAATTTCTTAACTCTTGAGGTTGTTCAGTGCACTGTAAGTAAATATTGAAAATAATTTCACAAATTTCTTAAAACCTACCTATTTTTTTATATTATAGTTGAACATAATAAGGAAAATATTAAATTAGAATGAAACTTCTAACAACCATCAACACTTTGTAGGTTATGTTTCACTTGACATTCCAATAACAGTCTTATTAGAAAAAAAAACAATGAGTTTGTTGTTCTTCTTTTTTCTTTATCATCCATAGATAAAATAAAATGTAAAAGTGGTACACATTGCTAGCATGCTCAGTACAATTACAATTATTGGCTAAGGACATTGAAGTGGTCAATTGACAATAATTGAGATCGCTCGCGAGGTCAAATAAGAAAAAACTGAGTATATTTCCCACACTTTTTTTAATAACAGTTGCTGAATCTGCCCTGTTAGAATTTGGATGATAAACAAACATCCAAGCGAGGCTAAATTAAAAAGTAAACAAGAACCTAGCGAAACGAGTTGCGTAGTTTTTTTTTTTATGCAACAAAAACCACGATTCGTTGGATAAAAGACAGTGTTTTGGATGGAAACCTGTTCTGATTGTCAAACCTGACGAACTTTTCTTGATGGAAAAAACCAGGCACACAACACTTTACACTAAACTTCACAACGCACAAACGTATAGCAACAACCGCTGAAACAGCGTAATAACACTAATTTAAACACTAAAAGAGCACTTTGAGACGATACGCACCTTACATTTCGTTATTACATGTGTAGCTAGTTTGACCACAGCAAAATTTCCAGTTCCTATAGTCTTTTCTAGATTATAATTGCCGACTCGGACTAGCTGGTCTATCGGGAAATGTTTAGATTTGGCCATTGGTTCGAAATTGGTGGCAATTTTCGTGGAAAATTAAGAAAATCGCTCGGTGTCGCGACGTACCGAGCGATTCTTTAGCTACTGTCGTTTAGTTTAGAAGTTCTGCCGCCACGGCAGCACCGTCGCTCACGTCACCCACCGGGGGAAGCTCAAGTGCGTAACAATACATTTCATTAATAAACACATACAATTTAAATGTAAACTTCGCTAAGGGTCACATAATCACTACTTTATGACATTTTTACACCATGAACACTTCACTATGGGATCAAAAACATTAGCTTTATTTAATACATAACCCTTATCAGCTTGTTTGTTATCATTTCAATGGGTTGTACTTGAACGTCACTCAGTTACGAAAAAAATAACTCGATTCACAACATTTACGCGCTGAAGTGATCTCTTTCGCGCCCATTCATTTTTCTTGCGCTAGAAGGAGTAAGACGATTCATGCCAATGTCTGTGACGTCACGTGGATCTGCTTACGTCATACGCGCCAATTTTCGAATGGCCGTACGTCAAAGAAAATATCGATTTTTAGGACAAACCGCACATTTTAAAGTTCAAAGCTCATGCGTTTTTGTTCCAATTCACTATTACAGTAAACAATTGAAACCAATGACTGGTGATGGAAGTATCGATTATAATATGGAAGATGAAGTGTCATTTTATTTTTTATGCCACGAATGAAATAAAATAACACTAACGCACGGCGGCGTTATAAAATTTATGAATTCGGAGGGGCTATCGCCAACATCGAAAAATAAACATTTGGGGCTTCTGTCTCTGTCACTCCAATCATGACTTCGTTGAGTAACAGAGACAAGACATTTTTTTTTCACTGCGACAATTGTTGTTCAGTCAAGTGCAGATTTTAATATGTATAGAATTAAAACCTCTAATAAATATGCTAGGTGCCTATGAATATTATGAATCTGATCTCGATCTGACATCTGTGTGGACCAGACGCCTACTCTAGCGCTGCCTGGTGGCAGAAAAAATATCGAAAACCCTTATTAAATTGCGCTGGGACATATTTTTGAGCATTTTTATGTACACCTAAAATTGCCTTTGACTGTACCGTACTGCTTTAGAACGTGGTTATTTTATTTCTAAAAAAGCGTCCTCTGTGTTCATTTATAAAAACGAATAATATCTTCGTTCGGGAGGACATCATCAACTGAGTAGTTCAACTAGTCACTAAAAGATGACGCTATAATCAAAAGCGGGAATTACATTTTTTTCAATGTTTCAATAATTTTCTCACTATACTCTATCAAACAATCTCTGTCAGTAAAAAAGGCGGCAAATTAAAAAAATAATTAGGTATGAACAAGGACATTGTACTACAAGAAGACTATGCACCAAAAGCATTTTTGCGCGTTGACAGCGATTTTCTTTCTGTTTATTGTCTACGAAGAACATGGATATAGAATATGGATATGGATTTGACAACGTAATAATAATAGCAAGAACGAAAGGGATGGTCTTATGAAACTTTTTACTAGTGGAAGTGAAAAGGAACGATAATCGTCCGTCCTTATCACTGTGCCACTATTTTTTGTGTGTGTGGCACTTAGAGGCTAAATCTAAGTGCCAGACAAATGCGTTGAATACGTCACTATACGTAGTATCTTCTTAGTAGTCTGTGACTATGTCTATCCCTCTTAGTGGCACACTATGTGCGGCCCCTCGATGAATAATGAATCACTCAAAATTTTGAGGATTTGTCTCTCTCACTCCAACGAAGGCGTCATTAGAGTGAAAGAGAAAGAAATAAGTCTCTTTTTTGATAACGTCATTAACCTCTTATTACTGCAAATACCTACAACTATTAATATCCTATATCCAAGCCACAGACAACATAACCTCAAGACGTAGCATAGCCGGGCGACCCCCTCTGTCACGCATACGGTGAATTCACTCCATATTAGAGCCACGCCTCCATTGCTAACTTCAGTCTGCGGCCGGCGTTCATGAGATAATTACGAAAGTTTTAACGTGATTTACGTCATGCAAAATGCATTACTGTTGCGTGAAATTGTGTGGCAAGAATACAAAAACATCTAGTGTGCAAAAAGATGGTATTTCGTTTCACAAGTGAGCAATTTTTTATAAATTTCAATTAAAATTAAAAATAGTTTAAGCATAAAATCTAGTGCACTCGTTGATGTCTTTTTACAAAGTCTCTTTCTAATACTTTGCACGAAGTATAACTCCCTCCTTGTCTAGCGTAACGAGCAGGTAGGCCGTCTGAACTAGGGATGGCCGTAGAGTATGTTTGTTTACTATCGATAAGGTAACTAAAGATAAATTAAAATCTTTATTCTCAATCGTACCAAGCAACAGACTCTGCGGTGGAGTCTCCGTATCCGATCTAGTGATGTCTATACCTGCAGTCTGTTTACTATCGATAAGATATTACGATTATATTCAATTATCCTCACATAAATTCTGGTTTAGTGTAAAGTGTAGAAGTATAATTTTCAAAAATACTATTATGTTAAATAATATTGTATATCTTCTCTAAATGCCTAAACATGAAAGAAATGTGGATGAATGCTACAAAACGGTCACATGATTGGTTTCCTGCTCCTAGCAGTGTGATATTTTGCGACACTTTAAACCGGAATATTTCAAATTAACAAAAACGAATAATAGACGAATTTTATATACAACGTATTTTAATGGTAGTTTTTTGGTAACTTTGTAACTACGAGTTAATGATTGTACAAATAAAAGTATATTTAATAAAATTGTTTTATTTATTGTCTCCGAAAAGATATATTGTGATATTAATATTTGACCGCAACTTTGTCTGCGTGGATGATGATGATAAAATAACTATCCTTTGTCCTTTCCCGGGTCTTAAACTATCTCCATTCCAAATTTCATCTAAACCGGTTTAAATGTGTAGATGACGACACAGCAGACAGACAGTACAAATATTTTTTTATATAAAATGTATTTTTTTTGTCACACCAAAAGTTGCGGGTAGAAGCTAGTATCATAATATATCTTCATCTGCGGGGATGATGATGATGAATGAAATATTGTATGTCCTTTCCAGGGTCTTAAATAATCTCCATTCAAAATTTCATCTAAATTGGTTCAGCGATTTAAGCGTGTAAACTGACAGACACACTTACACATTTATGGTATGCATTAGTATGGATATGGATTTACGGTTTTGTCGGTAAGTCACTGACAAATATCGAATTGTGAAAGCAATAGACATTGTAACCATCGATACTTTTATCGACTTTCGTAAATCACTAGCGACCGGCGGACATTTTTGTTTTACACCTCATTGACCTTGAAACGACGAATCACAACACAGTTAGCTCATGTTACGCCGCCCGCACCTCAGCATTTTTGGCAGCATCGGTTTAAATGAAATAATTGTCTAAAGCTACGTCTTTAGGTTATGTTGTCTGTGATCCAAGCCTACAACCTACAAGTTACAATCATATATATTACTTTACTCTTTGGTTTCAACACATAGGCTATGTGCACGCATTATGTTATTCGATACTGAATTTAATTACCATGAGTATTGAGTATGAAATTGATTCTGCCAAAACCTGATTTGTGGAGATAGCTGGTAGTTGCAGTAATTATAGGCCGATAAGCCATTTTTTTGGTGCACAGTGTTGTTCTAGTATTATGCCACCTCCTACCCTTCACCTGCAAGCGAAACTCGGCGCGAAGCCGCGAACGCGAATGTGGATTCTATTTCGCATATTGTTCGCACCTTCGCACCTAGTGCTCCGCTTTTTGTTGGTATTTTCAAGTATTTTGGGCCGCGTAAAACTGCGTAAAAGGAGATGCGAAGGGCGAACTTGTAAGACTCCACATTATGGCATTATTATTTATGATTATTACAGCATACAACAAAATATATATCTAATAAGGTTCCCTGCAATACTATACGCTCATATTTTTATATTATATCTGATTAACTTATCGTGTTTCCTTTACAATTTTACTGAAAACCAAAATATATTCAATGAAATAACCAGCTAGAGTTCATGCCAATCATGCAGCAAAACAAATCCGATCAGCTGACGCTCGGTGCCGCCATCTTGCCGTGAACTAGATTGCGAAGTCGCCGTGAAGGTTGCGAGCATGGATGTAGGATTGCGAGTGTGGAGACTTGCATCAACGTCGCGGTATATTATTATCAAACCGGAATCAGAAGGGGATTCGAATGTACTGTTGACAAGACAAATGACACAACATTTACCAAGAAAAGAGTTGTTTATAGATGTAGTGAGTAATTAATTAATCTATTGTCTGTAAGTCTCTGCACTTAAACTATGAATATTTGAATATAACCATGAATATATCCTAGATTGACTTATACACTGTTGTGTCAACAGTACCTTCGAATCCCTTTCTCATCGCGGTTTGATAATATATTCTTTCCTCTCTGCGAATGCGAAGTCACGCAGCGAATGTCGCGATTCGCGCACACAGTGTGGAGTTTCAAAATACTATTATTGTGTAGGTACTGGCCTACTACCACGAAAATCGAAATTCGTAAATTTCGAGAATTTTTCTCTGTCACTCAAACGAAGGCGTCATTAGAGTAAGAGAGACAAATTCTCGAAATTTACGAATTTAGTTTTTCGCGGTAGCGCGGTATATCTTTGGTGAGGAGACGTAGTTACACAATAACGTTCCAACCCACATGACTTTGACATAAAAATCGATGACTTTGGCAGTTGACAGAAAGTTTAGATTTTAATGACAAACTCATGTGGGTTGGAACGTTATTGTGTAACTACGTCCAAGTCATAATAGTAAATTAGTAACTTGTTTGTTTACATGTTACGTTACATAGACATATAAAATTGATAGACCGAGTCTATTTTATCTGTGGGTGACGCCGGCAATGCCTGTCAACGATCTTTGTTTGGGTATACTAGTGCACCTAAACCGCAAATAGTAAAAGTGATTAAAATGAAGCTTTTCATGTATATTTCTGTTCGATAAGTGCACGGAATGTGATAAAAGTGATGACTTGTGTGGTTCCAGGGTGTAAAAACCGCCAGGGTTACCTGAATGAACCAAATAAAGACATTACGTTTCACCGGCAATTTAGTTTTGACTTGAATTTTAAGATTTCGAACCTTATTAAGGTAAAAGTAACTGAAAATCTTATTCAATATTTGTTGTCGGATACATATGAATGAATGAATGAATGAATGAATATTTCTTTATTCAGGCAATAGACCCATTACAATATTATAAATATTTGTGTATATACTAAAATTAAAACATATAAATATAAAAGAGTAGAGAAAAAAAATACTGTAAACAAAATTCAATAAAATAAATAAAATAAAATAAGGCAACTAAAAACTATTTTCGGTTCGGTTGCTGATGCGCGGACAACCAATGCAAGAAAAACACATTTTGATAAATGTTTTCTCTCAGGGTCATAATAAGCCTATTATTAGAAATACGTACCCTCTTCCAGAATGATGCTATTCGATTTCTAATAATGGCAAAGAAGTCAGGTACCCTGGCTTCAACAAACATTGCTGACGCACTGCAAAACCGTGGTAGTTTAGTGAGAATTCGCAGAGCGTCATTGTACTGTATTCTCAATTTATTATATGCCTTTCGTGTATATTTTGTCCATAATTGGCATGTATAAAAACTTTGACAATACGCCCGAAACAGCACAAGTTTCACTTCCTTAGAACACTTAGCGAATCTGCGCGCCAGCATATTGCTACGCACTGCCAGGGCCCTTCGTTCACGCTCCAAGTCTAGGTCGTCTTGCATATTAGCACACACTATATGCCCTAAGTATTTGAACTGTTTTACAGCCCGAACTGCTTCACCATTAAGGAATACCGGTGGCACTCTCTCCGGACCCTTACCGTACCTAAAAATTACCATCTCTGTCTTAGCGGTATTGTATTTCATGCCATTTTTCAAGGCAAAGTTCTGGCAAACCGCTAAGAGCTCGCGTAAGGTACCGATCGATGGACTGAGGAGAACTATATCATCCGCATAACTTAAATTATTATAACAGACGCCATCTACATGGCAACCGACACGCGTTCTCCTCAGTTCATCGATCAGATCGTTCATATAAATATTGAAAAGGTCCGGTGAGGTTAGCCCTCCTTGGCGTACTCCACACTCTAGTCTGTACTCACTAGATTGTGAGTCACCCCACCTCACGCTATTAGTTTGATTTCCGTACCAAAACTTAAGCAACTCGACCATACTGTGCGAGACGCCCGCCTTCAGCAGTTTGTGCCAGAGCACTTTGTAGTTTACAAGGTCAAAGGCGCGGCTCAAATCCAGAAAACAGGCGTAGATGGACGTTTCTCGCTGCAAGTAGTAATTCACTGTGTTCTTTAGACACAATATGGCCGAATCAGTTGAAACACCTTGGCGGAAACCAAACTGAGCATCGTCTATGTACACATTCCGCATCAGTTCGGGCTGTAAAAGTCTCTCTAAGATCTTACTAATTACGGTACCTAACGAAATAGGCCTATAATTATTCAAATTTGACAGGTCCCCCGTTCTGTTTTTAGGTATAGGAACGACCACACTTTTCATTAAGCTAGAAGGGAGGCAGCTGTGCCTTATACAAAGATTGAATAATATAGAGAGCACCCTATATATATCTTCACTAGCATATACAATGTGTTCGATACTAAGCCCGTCGTGGCCTGCAGATTTTCCACGCTTCATGGCTTGAACGACTCGCAATACGTCATTTGCTGTAACTGTCAAATTTGCGTACTCCGGCGTCGACCTGGGCTCAGTATCCACCACATTGTCGACCTGTTGGGGAGTAACCTTGAAGTGGTTGGCGAATAAATCGGCAATCTCTTTTGTGTCTTGGACGTTATTCACGCTGGTTGGCAACTTGGGTCGTGAACTCATATTTTTGGTTGCTTTCCAAAACTTACTAAAGTCACGGTTGCTATTGTGCATCGCTAAAATATTCATTTTAATAGTCTCCTCATTATTTTGGCACCATTTAAGTTTGTTTTTAAACCGTTTTCTAGCATCACGCATTTTATCAAAGAGTAAACCACGATTAGGTCTTCCATTTAAAACCCAGATTCGATACTCAAGCCTCGCCACTTCGTGACTACTCCGAACGTGAAAATTCCAACCAGTTATTGGCTTTTTCCTCCTAGGCGCATCAGCATCCGAACCTAAACTTTCTTTGGCACCACTTTGTAGAACAGTGACAATATTATCGTAAAAGCTATTTATATATTCTAAAATTACATTGCTATCACATTTTGAACCACTATTGCAATGACATTGACTAGAATCGTAAACTACGGATAATCTTGATTTACAAAATAGCCCATACTCGTTAATTTGATGCGTGTTCCTCTTCCCCCATTTTATTTTACCGTGATCTTCTGACACTGTTCTAGAAAGCGGCTGCTTCTTTATAGTATCCGAAAAGCTGCAATCAATCACCAGAGGAAAATGGTCAGACCAGTGAACATCATACATGATACTAATGTTATTAATCGTACTGTGCGCGGCTGCAGTAGTGATACAATGGTCCAACCATCTCCCCGTCGCATGAGATTCACTGTAGAACGTATGGGTATTCTGAACATTCCCAAGCAAGCTAAGATCACTCCAAGTCCATAACTGCTCATCACAAAAAAACTGCAGCTCCGTACTAAACCTAGTCCCAGGATGTGCGTTCATGTCACCTATAATATATACGGAAGCTATGTCCCTTTCCTCTATAATTGCACTTAGTTCCGCGAGAACGTCTGTAAACTCTGGCAGGTTCTCTTCGATGTCGACAGGCATGTAAACGCAAAAAACTAGAAATTGTCGGTCACTCAAATTTACTTGAATGCCCGCCAGTCTATTACTGTCACATTTGATAACCGTGACACTATCGAACAACGATTTCCGCCATAGTAGTGATACGCCGCCATATGGACGACCTCGCAATACACCGGCTCCCGTGTCAACAGCTGACTTAGAATACGACGCAAAATTATCATCAATCTCGTTCGTAAATCCAAGGTCAAAGTCCAAAAGCCAGGTCTCCTGTAGGGCAATCATGTCTGCATGCTTACATAACTCCCGAACGTGCTCCTTGGATCGTTTGATAGACTTGCAGTTAAACGAAATCATTTTAATATTATTTCGTACTACCATTACTGTTTGTGTTAAATGCGGCGTTCGTTAAACGTTCTCTAAATCGGCGGTATCTAATTCCTACTGGCCAGAAGCTACCATTCAGGAAAGTGTCTAGTTTACTACTCGATACGACAACCTTGAAGGAGTTAAACGTTGTAGAATGGAATTGTTTCAACAATTCGACACTAATACAATCCTCATTCATTTCCCGAATGTGCTCTTCCATATCCGACACACCGATATTTTTGGCTACTCTGGAGACATAGATGGCGCAAGTAGTCTCCGCTACTTGTATGCGTGAGGATGACTGAATACCTGTCCCCGTCATATTTTTTCTTTTATTATTCTTATAACGTACGGTCGTATAACTCTCATTATCGGTATCATTCTTAAGGCCGCTGCTATGCTTGCCCCTCGATGACAACACAATATCCCTATAACTGGGTGCGCCTTTCAAACTGTCCTTATCCGTGTTGCTATGCTCAGTTTGCTCCCCAATAGGTGCATAATATGCGACCGGTTTATTGCAGACGGCCGCCGCGGTAGGTACCTGGCCGCTTATCAGCGATAGCGAGCTAGCCTCACAGCTTACGCGGTTGCCGCCACCCCGCCTGTCGATTTTATGTTTAGAGTTAGTTTTTATCAACTGTATGTCGTCCCTTAGTAACTGAATTTCTGTTTTAGTAATTGCGTCATTTTTAAAACTAAGTATCTCGGCCTTAAGATACTCTATGTCTTTTAATAAGCGGCTAACATCGACATGGTCGAAAGTAACTGCTGGCAGACGATCCAAATTTCTAGCTACAAAAGTAGGTTGGATGTTAGGTTCCGACTCGCGCAGCAGCTTGATGACATCCTTAATGTCCTTCTTATTTTTATCGGCACCCTTTCGCTGCACACATCTCGATCCATCTGGTATATGTTCATACACTAGTATTTTCCCGGCTTCGATCTCCGCTTCCGAAAAGTTAGACGCACATATTTGAACAATACTCAAGTCGTCGAGAACTTTTATCTTGTTTTGCACAAAAGTCAAAAACTCGTTAATAATTATTTTACTATTATCAGTAGCCATATTTACGGCTAATGGTCACTTAAAGATTTACATAATACAGCGTAATCATGTCATGCACGCGCGCACTCACAGCGAACTACGGCGAGGGACTGGATATCTGTAGTTTTGTGATTAAACCATTTGTATTTACATTCGTAATGTAATTATAAATAGTGGGATTCAAACATTTGTATCGCATAGTGTGGTACTTAAGAGACCGATCGTGATATCGATAAATGTATTGATAGTCAACTCAAAAATGAATCGATGTTTTTAATGTCCAACAGGTTTCCACTGGACACTGAACAAAGGCTATTATGGGTCAAAAATATCAAAAAAGCAGACGACTGGTACCCTAAAGAGTATTCAAAAATATGCTCCGCACAATTTTAAGCTGTTGTTTCAGGCAAGGGTACGCGCATAAGTGATTACATTCTGACGTACTACCCACCATATTTGGTAATCATCCAATGTCATGTCAACCAGCAAGTAAATTAAGTTTAGTTTAATAATGACGCTCATGTGATACTTGTGTAGACTGATTAATTTAATTATAAAGAAGCCATCATACCAAAATTGTTAGGTATGCATTAAGGAATGATAAGTCCATAAAACATGTTATAATGAGAGTTTTCTGAAATCACCAGGGCGGGAGCAGGTCCAGAAACTTGTCTAAATTCTATGTTTATAGTTTCTGGTTTAAATATTTTGTATGAGTTAAAAAAATACATAAAAAAATTTAAACTTTATTTAAAAAAAAAAAACATTTACTTAGTCTTTCTTTGGGGCTAGATAATTGTGTTTCTTAGCGGGACCTTACGGCTAAGTGGCGCCAACTAGTGGCATACGTTTTAGGAAACCCTCATTATGACATTTTAATTAAAGAAAATATTTCGTTAACTTTGTGATTTTATTTTTATCCTAAAATGTAGATTTTGAAATCACGATCGAAGAAGATCGTGATTTTGAGTAGGAAATAAGGTTTATTCCTACTGTATTCGCTAGCTAATTTGGTAAAAATATTATTATTGATGATAAAAGTATACGATTGAAGACTGGACATCACTAATAGTAATGACATTTTATCTAGTCAGGTTGGTAGCATTGTTCAAGAAAATGGAGTCGTTGATGGAGTTCACGACCAAGTAGAGCTACTTTATTTGTCTCTTTTTCCTTATGGAATACGTCTTGAGATGGGGTGAAGGATGACAATAGTTTGTTCATGTATGTCTTAATACACGGAATCTTCCCTATATTTTATCTGTGTTACGTTACACGTTACATCTTCTTTTCTTAGTAATCTGTGGTTAGATCGTTTTAGCTTGTCTCGTGGTATATTTTAATTGTAATTATTTTCAAGTATTATTTGATTGTAATTGGAAACTTTTTACTCCGGATACAATGGCAACTAATCGAGTCAACAGAAGAAGACATCGAAGAAGACGCGACGTTGACTTCGCGGACGAAGTGAAGGAAAACCCGACTGTTCTAAGGGTTCGAACATTCGCTGAAAAAATCAGGCTATGCGAATGGAAGTCATTGGTCATTACAACTCGAGGATTAGGATTTGGTGTTTGCAGTCTCGTATTTATGTCATCAGCGTATGTTGAAATTCCTCCGCCTGATATCCATGCATTGTATAGAGTCTATCTGGGCCTGCTCGAGGTGAAACTTTCCCGTTGTTCAAATTACAGTAACGGTTATACGGATAACGTATACCAGTGCAAAGTAGACCTAGCCATGGTCAATTATGCTAGCTCAATTATGGTTC